>PVJL010009105.1:32464-60293 GCA_004026885.1 Lyroderma lyra | reverse complement strand
GGCAGAACACCATAGCTGAGATAAATAACATAAAAAAGGATATAAATGACATAAAAAAGGAACTCTGTGAACAAAAAGAACAATTTAACAAAGAAATTCAAAACATAAGAAAGATTGAGACGGAAATACGAGGAATAAATAATACCATAAAAGAAGTGAGAAATGAAATAACTGCCATAGGAAACAGGACCAACCAGATTAAGGAAAGAATTAGTGATATTGAAGACCAGAACATGGAAACAGCTCAGAAAGAGGAAGAGAGGGAATATAGAACCAAAAGGATTGAAAGAACTCTGCAAGAAATATCCTACTCCATGAGACAAAACAACATCAGGATAATAGGAATAGAAGAAGGGGCAGAACAATCTACAGAGAGCATACTCAAAAAAATTGTAGATGAGAACTTTCCAAACCTATGGAAATAAGCCAGACAGAAAAAACAAAGAACTGCATGATTTCACTCATATGCGGAATATAAAACTGAAAGCAAAGAAAAAAAGAAATGAACAAACAAATAACCCATGGACACAATCAATAGTTTAATGTTTATTTGGGGACGAGTGGGTTAGGGAGGGGAGAAAGGGGAGGGGGTGGGAGAGGAAGGGGGGGAGCTAAATATAAGGTGATGGAAAGAGAAGTCACATTAGGTGGTGAACTTGTTATATACATCAAGTTGACAATGCACTGTAGAATTGTATGCCTGAAACCTTTGTAATCCTTGCTAACAGATGTCACCCCAATAAGTCTAACAATAAAAATGAATTTAAAGGAAAAAAAAAAGAAGTACCGTATATGCATACATTTTCTTGACTATAGCTGATTGAATTTTTCCCCACTTACTTCATGCTTGCGAAGTTAAGTCAATGCTCCTTTTGTCAATTAACACTGACATTATTTAAGAAATGCAAAATAGGGATTACTTTGGTTTCTAATCTTAGTTTATTTATAAAACTAGAAGGTTTGATGCTTCTTGGGTTCCTAAAATCTCTTTCTATAGACTTTACCTTCAGCCATGCCCTCTTCACTTGTTACTGAGACAACAAGTAGGAGATACATGGCATAAATATCAGAATGGATTTAGACAGAGTAAACAGCAGGAGCTGGCACTGTCGTACACATTTGAGACTGTAACCTGGACTATATTCTAAGTCAGTGTGGAATATGAGAAGTGGGCATTAGCAGTGGCTTAATAGCTTGCTTTTTCTCTCTTGACCAAATTTCCTCAAATTGAATTCTTATCTTGAAGTTACAAACCCTTGGATATCTAATTCAATTGTAAGTACTCTGTGTTGACTCATTGTTAGTAATATAGTAATTTAAAATTCTACAGTATTTTCAAACCTGTGAGCTTCTTATACATTACTGTGTCCCTGTAATTAGTTGGAAAAATTTCCTTGGGTTATTTAAACTACCTGCCTACAGATTAGGGCAAATGTTTCCTAAGCATTTTGTAGCAATTAGAGTTTGTTTTTCATTCTTATATTGCTTACGTTGTCATTTAAGAAAGAAGATTTGTGGCAGGAAGCTGCTGTTGAAATATGTTTTCTTTAACTAAAGCTATGTTATTTCTTTTTAAATATTTGTTATTATTGGCATAGTAGATATCAAGAAAGGTCTGTTTTACTGTTGTTTAAAACTCAAAAATAAAATGTGTATGTTATAACTATATTATCTGTAATATAGTTAATATGTTATAACAATTAACTATATTAAACATATTATTATTACTATTACCGATACCATTTAAGTTTTTAAACAAAAACTTTTAAAGTATTTTTGCAAATATTTTAATTAGAACATCCATATTGTTATCGTCTGTTAGTTGCTTAGTCCTTTAGTATACCTGAGCATGAAAAAGCATTTGAAGAGTTTCTTGAGCTTTATAAACAAAGAATTTTGATTTGTCTCAAGAATTTCAGCCTATTTATGAGCTACTGCAACCCAAAGTAGAAGAAGGTAGCATATTTTGGTTTTTATACTCATGACAAGTATGATGTTAACATTTCCAGATCTTTATCTGTTGTCAAATGTTTCTTTTCAAATACGAGTCGAGAAATATGTTGCTACTTGTATTTGGGGCTGGAAAATAGTTCCCTAAAGATATAGCAAAAAATGTGTTAGCTTCAATTTCTGTCCATAACCGCTACTTGTCATTAAAAAAAGAAGAGAAATCCGTCTTGTATAAGACAACACTGCCTACCTTTGGAAGCAGACTTTTATCAGCCTTGTCACTAGATGTGTTCATGCTGGCACAATATGCCAAATTGAAGCTCTAGTAGGAAATTGAAGTAATTAATCTTTTCCCATGTTTAAACAGTAGTGTTAATATTCTTGAAACTTCATATTTGAAAATAAAAAAGTCAAGAATAATTCCCTGCATTACACACTCTTGGATATCAAAACTGAACATTAGTGAGAGATCCGAGATGGCAGACTTGATAAACACTGTGCCTGCTACCTTCCATGACCACGTGAAAATTATAACTAAATTATGGAACAGTCAACCTGGAGAACCATCTGAATTCTAGTTGAACAGAAGTTTTATAGCCAAGAATATAAAGAAGAAGCCCCATTGAGACTGGTATGAGGGGTGGAGATGCAGAACTGGCTGGCCCTAAATCTCTGTGTGGCTGTTGAGGTTCAGGGAAGATATCACAGCATAGAGGTTCCCACCAGAGGAGCGAGAAGCCCCAGCCCTACATGAGGATCTTTAGCCCGGAGTACTGCTGCCAGGAAGAGGAACCCCCACATCTGGCTGTGAAAACCAGTGGGGGATTCCGACTGTCCAGTGGGATGGAAGACTTTGGGAAACCCAGACATCCTCTTAAAAAGTCTGCACCGTCGCGTTTGTTTGAAGGCACTTACCAAGGGCACTGGCGAAGGGACAGTGACTGGCAGGGGCAATGTTGGAGGCACATGGGAGTCAGACTGCAGTGTGTGGCTTGGGGCTAGGGCTGGAACACAGTCACATGTTTTCTCTGTGGTGTCCATCTTTCCTGTGTTGCAGCCTCTCCTCATGCCCATGGCCCAATCTTAATCTGAATTACTTTGGTGAGCTTTGCTCACTCTACCCTAGTGACTCACTGAGACCTTGCCATACCCAACTTCTTACAGCTGGAGGCTTTCTCAGCAGCTGAATCTTACAGGAGTCGGAAGATAGCAGCAGGCCATAGAGTTTCTTGGCTTTTTGCAGAGCTGTCCTAGGTCGGGTCCTTGTGACAGCTGTCCTTGGTACACAGCGTGGCCTCTCCCACATACCTCTAGGTTTAGCATGGGCAGCGAACAATTGTGGATCACTTTGCTGCCCTTACCATGTAGTCCCAGGCCAGTCACAGGCAGTGGGTGACTTGGGCCTGCACTGGAGCCCCTCCCACGAGGGCCCAGATCCAACATATTTGGAGGTCGGTTTCACACCGCAGAAGAGCACCGTCCGATTAGCCCCACTGGTGGCACATACAAAGGGCGGTCTCAACAGACCCCATAGCCCACAGGGGTGAATCCCACCCAGTGGCTTAAGCCCACACAGCAGCCTGTAAGTTGTAGACATGGCCAAACTCCACAGCCAGTCAGCCTGAGGGTTAATCCCATCCATTGATGTGCCATAGCAATCACAGTTCAACTATAACAGGAAGGCACACACAACCCACACTACTGGAGCACCCAAAGCAGGTGACTAGTGAGACTGTGCCATTGGGCCCCTCAGGGCACCTAATACATAAGGCCATCCAGCCTGTATTAGGAGACACAGGAGATCTACCTAATACATAGAAATGACAGAGAAGCAGTCAAAATGAGGAAAAATAACACACTTCCCAAATGAAAGAACATGAGAAAACTCCAGAAAAAGAACTAAACCAAATGGAGGCAAACCACCTACCAGCTACAGAGTTCAAAACAATGGTTATAAGGATGCTCAAGGAACTTAGAATTTCAACAGAGATAGCAAACATAAAGAAGGACAGAAACCATAAAAAAGAACAAGTTGTAAGTGAAGACTATAGTAACTAAAATGAAGAGTACACTAGAGGAAATCACCAGCAGACTAGCTGAAGCAGAGGATCGAATCAGCAAGTTAGAAGACAAGGTAGTAGAAAACACCCAATCTGAAGAGCAAAAAGAAAAAAAAATTCAAAAAATGAGATAGTTTAAGAGACCTCTGAGACAGCATCAATCATAACAACAGTCACATCATAGAGGTACCAGAAGGAGAAGAGAGGGAGCAAAGGAACAAAATCCTATTTGAAGAAATAATGACTGAAAACTTTCCTAACCTGGGGAAGAAAATAGACATACAAGTCCAGGAAGCACAGAGCATCCCAAACAAGATAAACCCAAACAAGTCCACACCAAGACACATGATTAAAATAGCAAAGCTTAAAGACAAAGAATCCTAAAAGCTGCAAGAGAAGGGCAACTAGTCATTTATAAGATAACTCTTATAAAATTCTCAGCTGATTTCTCAAGAGAAACTTGGCAGGCCAGAAGGGATTAGCAGGAAATATTCAAACTGATGAAAAGCAAGGACCTAGAACCAAGATTATTCTACCCACCAAAGCTATCATTTAGAATAGAAGGACAGATAAAGTGCTTCTCAAATAAGAAAAAGCTAAAGAGGGACCTTTTTAAGATGAAAAAAAAAAACCCCAAAATTATGCAGAATAAAATGTCAGTAGTTACATGTCTCTCAACAATTACTTTCAATGTAAATTAATTAAATGCTCCAATCAAAAGACATAGGAGGGCTGAAAGGATTAGAAAAGGTAACCCTCACATATGCTGCCTACAAGAGACTCACTTCAGATTGAAAGATACACAGAGACTGAGAGTAAAGGGATCGAAAAGTTATTTCATGAAAATGGAAAAAAAAAAACCTGAAAAAAAGCAGGGGTAGCAATACTTATATTAGACAAAATAGACTTTAAAATAAAGGTTATAACAAGAGACAGGGACCCAGTAATCCCACTTCAGGATATTTACCCCCAAAAAACCCAAAATGCCACTTTGAGGGGACATGTGCACCCATATATTCCTTGCAGCATTGTTTATAATGGCCAGGATCTGGGGGTTTCTGTCAATGGAAGAATGGATAAAGAGGAGATAGTACATATATACAGTGGAATATTGCTCAACCATGGGAGGGAATGGGTTCTTGCCATCTGCAGCAGCATGGATGGACCTGAAGGGTATTATTGTATTGAGTGGAGTATCAGACAAAGACAGACAGATGAAATGTGATTTTGTTTACATGTGGAATCGAAAGAACAAAATAAACAAAATAGAAACCAACTCATAGATACAGAAAACGTTTTGATGGTTGCCAGGTGGGAGAGAGTATGGGTAAAAGAAAGGGGAAGGGATTAAGAAGTACAAATTGGTTGTTGCAAAGTAGTTATGGGGATGTAGGTATAACATAAGCAATACAGTTAGTAATATTGTGTGGTGTCAAATGGGTACTAGATTTGTTTGGGCGATAGATGGAAGAGGGTTGGGGGCAACGTGAAAGAGGTGAAGGGATTAAGAAGTACGAATTGATAGTTACAAAATAGTCATTGGGTTATAAAATAAAGCTTAGGGAATGTAGTCAGTAATATTGTAATAACTATGTATAGTGCCAGGTGGGTACTAGATTAGTCAGGGGGATCACTTCTTAAATTAAATAAATGTCCAACCACTACCTTGTATACCTGAAATTAATATAAAATAATATGGAATGTTAGCTGTAATTGAAACCTTTTAAAAGGGCGGAAGAGGTGAAGGGGAATAAGAGGTCCAGATTTCCAGGTATAAAACAAATAAGTCGTGGGGATGTAATATATACAGCATGGAGAATATAGTCAAATAATGTTTCAATATCATAATACAGTGTTAGATGGTTGCTAGAGTTATCATAGTGATCGTTTCTTATAAATGCTGCATAACTATACTGTACCCCTGAAAATAACATAATATTATATGCTAGCTTTTTTTGTGTGATTTTCTTCATGTTTATTGACATAAAGTGAGAATATAATAATGATTTTCTTTGACTCCCCAACCGTTTTAGATTCCATAACCAGCTAAACTTAAATATAGCATTTTATCATTACTGTATCATGAAAAACCAGCAGTTTATAAAATAAGCTTTATTTTTAATAAAAGTCTTTTAAAAAAACGCTGAACTTTAGCCCTTTTTTGATAGATGACCTGACATTGGAGTAACGTGTCATTGTTAAGAAGGACTTATTGTACATTAATGATACAGCTCTGTATCTAATATTTAGATAGACCAGTGTATCCATTTGGCCCACATATTTAGGATAAAAAACAAACATTTACTATTTGAACTTTTTATATCTGATTATAAAAATATTACATGTTGATAGAAATTTGGGGGAAGTAGAGAGAAATGCAAGGGAGTAAGGAAACAAATTACCTATAATTCAAGAACCTTGAGACAACCACTGTTAATATTTTGAAATACTTCTATTTAATCTTTTTGGGGTAGAGTTTTTACATATGATTCAATTTTATATGCTTTCTATTTCAATCATAAGTATTTTTCTGTGCTATTAAAATTTCTCTATGACCTTCATGTTAAAGACAACTTAGTCTTTCATCTTACCCAGTGTGAGATTTTACACACACACACACACACACACACACACACACACACACAAAATCTTTCCCTGCTTTCTGGCACAGAGCAGATAAAACCCTTGTAAATTCCTAAGCAATGAGAGAACTAGGAACATCTTTTGTTCTGATGTCATGACTCTAGGTGGGCTCCTGGATGGATGAATGGCTCTTAGATGGGGGCTGGTCACCAGAAAGACAATAATTAGAACCTTGAACTTTTCAGTCTGCTCTGGAGAAGAGAGTGACTGGGAATTAAGTTAATGATCTATCATGCCTACATGGTAAAGCCTTTATAAAAATCCCAAAGACACAAGGTTCAGGGAGCTTCTGGATTGCTGAACACACAGAGGTGCCAGGGGAGTTGCAGCTTGGAGAGAGCATGGAAGCTCCTCACTCCTTCCCACCTGCCTGGTCCTACACATCTCATCCATCTGGATGTTAATCTGTATCCTTTAGCATATCCTTTTATGATAAACTGGTAAGCAGTAAGTCAGTTGTTTCCCTGAGTTCTGTGAGCCTCTTTAGCAAATTAATGGAACTCAAGGAGGAGGTCATGTATACCTCTGATCTATAGCTGATCAGTCAGAAGTACAGGTGACCACCTGGACTTAAGATTGGCATCTAAAGTGGGGTGGGGGCACTCTTATGAAACTGAGCCCTTAACCTATGGAGTCTGACGCTATCTCCAGACAGTGTCAGAATTGAGTTAAATTGTAGGATACCCAGCTGGTGTCACATAATTGCTTGGTGTGAGAAATGCCTCCACACATCTAGGTGCAGAAATCTTGTGAATGTGGTAGTAGTGTGAGAATAAAGGAGAAACACAGCAGAGGAAGTGAGATTTCTTTTTCCTACTCATTGGCTTCACACTGTCATCAGAGACCCAGGTTCCTATCTTTCTCTTAACATTCAATAGATGACTTTCATTTTGAAGTTTACTTCATGATCCAAAATGTTTGCTAGAGCTCCAGCCATTATGTTGGCATTCCAGCCTTCATTTTGAGCAGGTGGTACAAGGATGGTATAAGAAGGGTACATCTTCCTTTTAAGAGGATTCTCACAGCTCTTCCATTCACATCTTGCTGGCCAGAACTTAGTTCCTTAGTCGCATCCTGTTGAGGAGGGCTGTGAAATGTAATCTTTTTGCTGAGTGTACTGTTGTCCCTACATAGTTCAGGCATTCTGATTATAAGAAAGAAGGGGAGAATGGGTATGGTAGGCAATAAGCAATCTACCATTGATAAACTAAGTTTTAAATTCAAATGTTAGATGACTAATAGCAAAATACCTATTAGGAAGAAGGAAATAAGATGAAAGAAGATATCAGTTAATTTGGATGGGAAACCAAATATTTGACATATAGAAAGTTATTGATATTCATTACCAAAGTAATCCCAGTGATTTGGTGGAGATGGAAGACAGATTGCATAATGTTTATAAAAAGAACAGAAAACAAATGGCATCTTGGAAGGGAGACAGGGACCTTAGGGGTTTGTTTGGGGAGTGTTACTAGATTTGAAGTGGAGGAGAGTCTGAATATGAACATGTAGATAGAGAGGAAGATGTAAGAGATAGTTGATCTTTTTATGTCTCAGAGGTATATTTTATTTCTAATTTCTGGAATGCTGGTTTTATTAGTGCCTCAGGATTCTTTAGTTACTGTGATGCATGTGTTATTAAAATAAATAATATTCTCTACACTCATTCAGCAGTGTTTTCAGTAAGATTTTTAAAAAATTAGTGGTAGTCCTGGACACCAAGTTAGAACTGTCGTCACTTAACAAGGCTTATTTGAGAGGTAGAGTTACTTGTCCCAGTATGCATAGACCATGGATTTTCATCTGGCAAAGGGTTGGAGAGGGACAATCCAAGGGATCCAGCAGGTTTGAACAGACATTTTAAGAAAACAACTATCACTTACAATTTGTTTTTAGTGCTGTTTACTTTGAAATTTCAAATACCATTAAAGGAAAAAAATTAATGTTTATCAAAAGTGGTTTGGGGTTAAAATTTTTTGTGACCCAATGCCACAAATGGATATCAGGAAGTCATCAGTCCCCCATCACTAAGAGACCATTGGGCATTTTTTTCTGCCACCTCATAGATTTCATCCTCTTTAATTTTTTCCAAATGGAATCATTCAAGGCTATTCATCTTAAGGCTTATTTTTAAATTTTTAGCTAAGGTATTGCTATTTCAGATATTAGAATTGAACCTTTTAATGGAATCACTGTGTTTCACTAATGAGAGGAATTTGCAAGAAAGGGAAATTAAAAAGAATGGTCAAAAGCCGATTTCTTTTGCTTATTGAGACCAGAAAGAAGGAAGCACTTTCTAAAATTGACATTTGAAGACTCTTATTAGTCCATTAGGGAAATGAAATAATGGAAACTGAATTTTATTTGATTTATGGCAATCTGAAGATAACTTGCTTCTCTTAAATGGCCCATAAGAAGAATGTATAGGTGGCAAACATTTATTTGCCACCTTCATAGGAATAAAAAAAAATTCTGCCATTATTCCTTCATAATGGACATATTGAATTAAATGCTATTTATATTTAGTCATTTGCATTTTCACTTCATCTAGCCACACAATGAGGGGAAAAGGTATTTTACCTGTGACAAGTGAGAAATGTTAAAAATCATGTAAATAGAATTTGAATAACCGTGGGAGTTTATTAGCTTTATCTCTACCAGTTTTATAGTTTTTTTTGATAAGATATCTTCTAGCTTTGGAGTTTGTTAAAATAAAACAAAAACCACCCCTGCTCCCCAAAAAACCTCTCTGTCTATATTCAAAGTTTGAAGGGGATATGCCAGTCGTCTTCCTGCTAACGTGTGAGCCACCTCTCAAGATGTAGGGAAACCCCGAATTCGGTGATTGAAGGAAGCCTTCATTTTATATTACCATAAATAGCGTTTCTGTTCTTTTCCTGTTTCTGCCCCATGATAGAAAATTCTCATATTTTAACCTTATGTACTTTGAAAATATCCATTAGACAGTGAAGACGCTGGAGAATCCTTTGTAGGTCCATTTGTACACTTAGAACCCATTATAATTCAAGTGCATCTTCCTCATTGTTCCCAAGGGAAAGCCAGTGATTATTTTTGGACTCCTGGTTGTGTTTCTGGGGGTGGTAGGATGTAGGACTGAGGACAAGGATGGGAGGAAGGCTAGAGACCTCCTTATTTTTCAGAACTTACTTATAATCTCTAAGAGGGAAGTAGAGAAGTACAGTCCACAAAACCACCTCCTGCTCATCTTTGTAGATGGTCCCACTTAGTGGAGTTGCATTTTGAATAGAGCCATTTTTTTTTAACCAAAAGTAAAGATTATGTTCTAAAAACCCAAGTTTGAAGAATTTTGTTCTTCAAGAAAAATTGATTGATTCATTCATTTATTCATTCAATTATGGATTTATTTTATTGTTATACTTATAAGGTTGACATTGATTATCAAGATTTACATAGGTTCCAGGTGTACAATTCTACAGTGCATTGTCTGTCTGTTGTATTATATGTCCACCACCCAGTGTGAGTTCTCTTTCCATCACCATGTATTTGGCTCCCCCTCCCTCCTCTCCTGCCCTCTTCCTCCTCTCCTACCCCATCCCTCCTTGCCCCCAACTAACCATTAAACTGTTGATCGTATCTAGGAGTCTTTTGATTGATTGTTTTTTTCTTCGTTGCTTTCAGTTTTATATTCCACAAATGAATGGAGTCATATGGTTTTTTGTTTTTTTGTCTGGCTTATTTTGCTCAGCATGGTGACCTCTAGTCCATCCATTTTGTTGCAAATGGCAGTATTTCATCATTTCCTATAGCTGAGTAATATTCCATTGTGTATATGTAACACAGCTTCTTTATCCAGTCATCTGTCACAGGGCACTTTTGTTGCTTCCATGGCTTGGCCACTGTGAACAGAGCTGCAATGAACATTGGGGTACGTAAGTCTTTGTGGACTAAGGTTTTCAAGTTTTGGGGGTAGATCCCCAGAAGGGGGATTGCTGCGTCATATGATACCTCCATTCCCAATTTTCTGAGGAACCTCCACACCATATTCCATAGCAGTTCTAATGGAGTGGCTATTATCAGCAAGACAAAGAATAACAACTCCTGAAGAGGATGTGGAGAATAAGGAACTCTTGCACCCTGCTGGTGGGAATGCAACTTGGTACAACTGCCACAAGGTATCTCATTGTGGTTTTGATTTGCATTTTCCTGATAATGAGATTCAGTATTTTTTCATATGTCTGTTGGCCATTTGTGTTTCTTTGTGAGAGAAGTGTCTGTTTAGGTCCTCTGTCCAATTTTTAATAGGGTTGTTTTTTGTTGTTAAGTTGTACTAGTTCTCTATATATTTTAGATATTAGACCCTTGTTTGTAAATATTTTCTCCAATTTAGTTGGCTGTGTTTTTGCTTTGTTGTTGGTTTCTTTTGCTGTGCAGAAGCGTTTTAGCTTGATATAGTCCCATTCGTTTATTTTCGCTTTTACTTCCCTTGCCTTTGATGTCAGGCTCATGAAGTCTTCCTGGAGGCCTAGGTCTGTAAGTTTAGTACTAGTGTTTTCTTCTATACAGTTTATTGTTTTGGGTCTTATACAGAGGTCTTTAATCCATTTTGAGTTAATTTTAGTATATGGTGAGAGTTCACAGCTCAGATTCATTCTTTTGCGTATGTTTTTTCAGTTTTCCCAGCACCATCTACTGAAGAGGCTGTCTTTTCCGTATTGCATAATTTTTGCTCCTTTATCAAAATTTATTTGTCCATAAATTTGTGCCTTTATTTCTGGGTTTTCAATTCTGTTCCATTGGTCTCTGTGTCTGTTTTTCTGCCTATACCAAGCTGTTTTCATTGTTGATGCTTTGTAGTGTAAATTGAAATCAGTGAGTATGATACCACCAGCCTTACTCTTTTTACATAGTATTGCTTTGGCAATTTGGTCTTTTGGGTTCCATACAAATCTGATAATTTTTAAATTTATTTTTTGAAAGTATGATTATGGAATTTTAATGGGAATTGCTTTGGGTAATATGGCCATTTTAACAATGTTAAGTATTCCTATCCATGAACATGGAATATCTTTCCATTTTTGTGTCCTCTTCAATTTCTTTCAATAGTGTCTTACAGTTTTCTGTGTATAAGTCTGTCACATACTTTGTTAATTCCAAGATATTTCATTCTTTTTGTTGTGATGGGAAAAGGTATTGACTCTCTCATTTCTTTTTCTGAAGATTTGTTTTTTGCATATAGGAATGCTATTGATTTTTGTACGTTGATTTTGTATCCTGAAACTTTACTGTATGTGTTTATTGTTTTTAATAGTTTCCTGGTGGAGTTTTTGGAATTTTCTATATAAAGGATCATGTTATATGCAAAAAATGACAATTTGATCTCTTCTCTCCCAATCTCGATATCTTTTATTTCTTCCTCTTGCCTGATTGCTCTAGCTAGATCTTCCAGTACTATATTGAATAGCAGTGGTGACAGGAGGCATCCCTGTCTTGTTCCTGATTTCAGGAGAATGGGTTTCAGCTTTTCCTCATTCAGTATGATATTAGCTGAGGGTTTGTCATATGTGGCCTTTATTATGTTGAGATACTTTCTTTCTATACCCATTTTTTCAGTGTTTTCGTCATTAATGGATGTTGTATCTTGTCAAAAGCTTTTTCTGCATCAATTGAAATGACCATATGATCTTTATCTTTGATTTTGTTTATGTGGTGTATCACATTGATTGATTTTTGTATGTTGAACCATCCTTGTGCTCCCAGGATGAATCCCACTTGATCATGATGTATGATCTTTTTGATGCATTGTTGTCTTCTATTTACTAATGTATTTTTTAGAATTTTCACATTTGTGTTCATCAGAGATATTTGTCTGTAGTTCTCTTTTTTGTGTTGTCTTTACCAGGTTTTGGTATTAGGGTAATGTTGGCCTCATAGAATGAGTTAGGAAGTGTTGCCTCATCTTTAATTTTTTGGAATAGTGTGAGGAGGATAGGCATTAATTCTTCTTTGAATGCTTCATAAAATTTTTTGGTGAAACCATCTGGTCCGAGGCTTTTGCTTCTAGGGAGGTTGTAGATAGTTATTTCAGTTTCTTTATTATTGATTGGTCTGTTTAGATTATCCATTTCTTCTTGGTTCAGTCTAGGCAGGCTATAGGTTTCTAGGTACTGTCCATTTGTTCTAGGTTGTTAAACTTAGTGGCATAAAGCACTTCATAATATTATCTTATAAACCTTTGTATTTCTGTGGTATCAGTGGTAATTCCTCCCCTTTCATTTCTAATTTTGTATATTTATGTCCTTTCCTTTCACCCTTTGGTTAGTCTAGCCAGGCGTTTGTCAATTTGTTGACTTTTTCAAAGAACCAGCTCTTTGTAGCATTAATTTTTCCTATTGTCTTTCTGTTTTTTATTTCATTTAGCTCTGCTTTAATTTTTATTATTTCTTTTCTTCTGCTGACTTTGGGTGTTTTCTGTTCTTCTTTTTCTAGTTCTTTAAAATGAGATGTTAGGATGTTTACTTGTGATTTTTCTTGTTTCTTAAGATAGGCCTGTAATGATATAAATTTCCCTCTTACTACTATTTTCACTATATTCCAATAATCTTGATATGTTATATTTTCATTGTCATTAGTTTCTATGCATTTTTAAATGTCTTCTTTTATTTGTTCTTTGATCCAGTTATTTTTTTAATGAGATATTTAATCTCCATGTATATGTGTTTTTTTCTGCTTTCTTATACAGTTGATCTCCAATTTCAGAGCTTTGTGGTCTGAGACTACACTTCATGTGATTTTAATCTTCTTGAATTTGCTGAGGCTACTTTTGTGTCCCAGCATATGGTCTATCCTTGAGAATGTTCCATGTGCACTAGAAAAGTACATCTTTTTCTTATTTTGCTGAATGAGGTGTCCTATAAATGTTAATTATGCCCAATTGCTGTAAGTGTCATTTAAAGGTATTTCCTTATTTATTTTCTGTTTTGATTATCTGTCCATGGCTATTAAGGAGGTGTTTAGGTCTCCTACAGTGATTGTGCTTTTGTCAATTTCTTTTTTTCAGATCGGTTAATAGTTGCTTTATATCTTTTGGTGCTTCCTGATTGGGAGCATGTATATTAATTAGTGTCAAGTCTTTTTCTTGTTGTATTGTGCCTTTTGTCACTATGTAATATCCATCTTTGTCTCTTGTTATCTTTTTTAACCTGAAGTTTGTTTTACCAGATATCAGTATGACTACTCCTGCATTTCTCTGGTTACCATTTGCTTGGAGTCTTGTCACTAATAAGCTTTCTAGGGAGGAAACCTTGTAGGCTTACTTCAAGGGCTGAGTCATCTTCTGATAAGTCTGTATTGTTTTTGTTTTTTTTGCTGTCAAATTTAGGCACAGAGCAGTTAATTCGTGAATTAAGTCTGAAAATTCCTTGTCTACAACGTGTTTATATTTACCCTAGGAAGAAAGCATTTAATATATATTATTTCAGATTTGACCGCATGTACTGGTTACAAGTAATACTGCTGGAGAAATAGCATTTATTGATTTTAGGGATGTATGTTTTCTGGCTGCCTCATACTCCTTTCAAATTTACTTTGTAAAATGTGTTTTGGCTTATTTGGAGATATCTTTCTCATACATCTCATATCATTTTTGTATCCAGGTGTTTGTGTTTGTGTTTGCTATAGGATGATGGATAGATTTTGCCTGAGCGAACATTGCCAGAGATTTTACTGTTTTGTCGGTATCTTCGGACATCCAAGCCCATGTGTTGCTTCAGTAATTGGAGTTTGTGCATTCATCATAGTATAGGCTGTAATATCACTTTCTGCTTATTGATTTTTATGACATTATTTCTCTGACTTGTATTTACTCTTCTGTAGATAGGCTCCCTCTCTGATTCACCTTGTGGTGGTAGCTTTAGACTTCTCAATATACATCTCCCACATATAAAGTAGGAAACGGCCCTATGTACTCAGATCTCACTTCCTCTAGTAATCCTATTATTTTTTTATTCTTTCATTTATTTTCTTTCTTTAGCTGTTTACATAGTGTCTCCCTTATTTATTGTCTTTTTAGAAAAATTCTCATTTCTTTTCTTTGCATTCCCATGTTGTAAATTTCTGTGTTAGTGGTTCTCAGGGCACAGGTCATTTTTACACTGTAAAAGCTGTTCACACTCATTATGCCAGTAGAGCCACCTCTTCCATTCTCTCCCAACCTACAGAAGATGGAGAAACACTACTCTGCATTACTACTTTGCTTTTCTGAAGTGTAAATACTGCTATATTTTTAATCCTCTAGTGGGATTTTTTTGTTCTCCTATAGAGTGTTTACTTAAAATCTGTACTTACTTTATTAGCTGCCAGTGCTCCTAGACTGTTTTGTTTGTGCATTTTGCACTTCTAAGTTTTCTCTTTTTGTGGTTGGTCAAGAGATGAACTTATAGTATTCCTTTGACCGTATGTTCATTATGTGCATTATAATATGCAGGTGTGTGTATATTTATATGCTTATATAAGTAAAGTATATATATACTTAAATAAATAAAGAAAATACATGTGTGGTTTCACCCTTCTTCTCCTTCATACAGGCAGCATCCTCCTGCATATTCACGACATTCTAGGGAGGATGTCAGGTCTTTCATTTCTTTTTTGCTATTGGAAGTAACTTAGAGGTACATAAATCTCCAAACCCTGGCCACATCGTCTCATATTCATGCAGATATGCATGGTCTTCTGAGGTTCTGGAGAACCTAAGGCAAATCTTTTTCTACTTCTTTTCTTAAATTTTTGGTCTTTGAGTAGGAGAATTTTAAGGCATCTGCTATAATGGATAGTTGAGAATTAGACATTTCTAGAGACTGTTAAACTGATCTAATTTCATCTCAAGAGTCAGTGCTATTAAAAATGTGTGTGCGTGTGTACATACATTTTCTAATCCCGCAATTTTTGTTGTATTTCCTTCCAAGACTTTTTTCTATGCTTATATATTTATGTCATTAATACTATGGCACATGTATAATTTTGTTTTTAGCTTTTTAAAAATTCAACATTACATAAAAATTACCCCTCATCATTAAACATTCTTCTAAAACAGTTATTCTTCATGGGCACTAAAGTACAAAAAAATGTCCTGTTTCCCACTTCTTTCTGAGAATCACATCTGCATTAAATTCTCATTGTTAGGAGTGTGTTCCTCTGCTATGTTGGAATTCACAACCTCTGTTCTGAAATATCAGTGTTAAATAGCTGTATCATAAATCATGGAGCCATTTCTTGGGATTGAGCATTTTAAGAGCTTATAATACCTCATTTTTATAAACAAAGCTGAAATGAACATTTCTTATTCACCTGTATTTGTCCATAATTATATAATCATTTCCATGGGCTAAAGTTTAAAAATGGAATTATTGGAATATTTTTCAGATTTTTTCATTGTGTTGCCATGTTGCTTTCCAAAATGTTTGTACTGAATTTTACTTGTTCACTATCAGTGAATTAGTATGTTTATCTTGCTAAACTCCAGGCAGCATTGAATATTGCTATTATATAAAAAAAAAACTTTGCCAGTTGATAAGCCAAAGCACTACTCTCATTACTGCTTCAATTTGCATTTCTTTGATTACCAGTAACTTGGTACCGTATTTTAGGAGACCATTTTATCTTGTTTTGACACAGCCTCATCTCAAGTTCATCTTCAATTGCAACTGTCAAGATAAATCTTTGAAATTAAGAACTGTAGTCCTGGGACATACTAATGTCATCCAGAATATGTAGCGCTGAAAGCTACCTAATTATAAGCAACAGAATTCTAACTCATTAGTGTATGTTTTTTAAACATTTTATTATGGAGTTTATAAAACACTCAAGGAAAGAAATAAATGAATTTCTTTGTAACCATGAATTTAGCTTTGAAAGCTGTCACCATTTTACATTTCTTGTTTCATGTAACTTTTCACTTTTTTTTTGGTGTCAGAGAGACATTGGAACATTTCAAGTTAAATAACAAGTAGTATCATTTTATCCATGAATACTTGTGTAAGTAACATATAAGGACTTTTAGAAAATGAATGCCTCCTCCTTGCACTTTCCAAATCTTTTTTACTTTTAATAGGATTTATTATTAAAATATATACACGGAAAAGTACACACAGCTTAATTGAACAGTGTGGTGAATTATTACAAAATGAACATAAGCTCTGTATCTGGCAACAAGCTCAAGAAATAGGATATTTCACAAAGTCCCTCTCCTGTACCACTCAAGTTCCCTCTTGGTCATTAGCCCTGTTTCTATATAAAAATAAACATATTTTTACTTCTTTTTGTTTTTAACTTTTTTATTATTATTATTTATTTGGTAGATATAGGGTCCATTAAATCAAGGAGGGGTTCAAAAGAGACGAGGTCTTCTTATATTGCCCAGGCTGGAGTGCAGTGGTTGTTCACAGGCACCATCCCACTGCTGATCAACAGGAGAGTTTTGACCTTCTCCATTACCATCCTTGGTTGGTTCACCCCTCTGGGCAACCTGGTGGTGCCCTGTTCATGGGAGGTCACCATATTTGATGCCAGACTTAGTACAGACACCTGATTAGCATAGCATCCTACAAGCCAGAACTACTGGGCTCAAGCACTCCTCCTGCCTCAGCCTCTGAGTAGCTGGGACTACAGACATAGGCCACCACACCCAGTTCACTATTTTTACTTCTAACAGTATAAAGTAGTTTCCCTGTTTTTGAACTTTATAAACATGTAATCATACAGTATATATGTATTTTGCTTTACATATGTTTGTTAGATTTATCCATAATGTTGTGTACAGCTATAATCCATTCATTTTCATTGCCATATTGCATTACAGGAATATGCCACAATTTATTCATTTTGCTATTGAAGAATATTCACATTTTTCAGTTTATGGCTATTATGAATAATCCTACTGATAATATTCCTGTATATTTTGTTTGGTATACATATGTGCTCATGTATGTTGGCTATATACAGTAGACTCTCAGTTAACTGGCACCCATGGGGATTGTTGGATGCCAGAAAAATGTAGTTTCTGGTTTCTTGAGAATTCCTATTAACTATAGGCATAACTAGTACTATAACCCATACTGTACCATACTCTATCATACCACACCATACCATAACTCTATATTGCCTTGATAGTAATATTGAAATACAATAATTAAAAAAGCAAATCAAGACAACTAAAGATAAACTTAATGTAACAGTTTTATTATAAAAACAGCTTTGTGAATGTAGTGTGCAATTTTAGTTAAATGGCAGTCAGTAAACTTTTCAACTTAATGAACTTCACTAATACAATTTTTTTAACTTCAAGTAACTTAGAAAAAAACACAGTTAAAACTGTTGCAGTAGGGGTAGGGAGTGTTACTGGGTAGATATCTCATTAGGATCATCAGGATCTGATGATGTAACTAGAATCAGATCAGAAGAAGTGGATGTAGACAATTCTGTACTGGCAAATTTACATGCACTTTTTTTGGAAAATGAATGAATATCAGCTTGCTTTGAGGCCCTATGCCTCCTACACAAAGTCAGGTTTTGCATGATGTGCAGCTGCATAACATGCTGAGAAGTGAAGAAGGGTTGCTGTTCTGCAAAAGCTATTACAGTTTCAAATGCTGCAATAGCTCTCTGCCAGGACACTTTTTCCACCTTACACCCATTGTCATCACTCTCTGAAGCATTCATTTCTCCATGATTTACAACAGCTTCTATGATGTCTTCTGTATTAAGTGTATGAGTTACTGGAATAGCTTCATCAAGTTTATCTTGGTACAGATTCATTTTGTCATTAGCAGAGTCAGTAAGTCACAGATGTCATCATAAACTCTGCCACTGGCAGCTGCACTATTGACTGGAAACCCTTCAAAGTCAATGGAGGAGGAAAAGGATTCTACAGACATCACAGCTGGCCACAACTTTCTCCACCATTTCCATAATGTTTCACTTCTCACAGAATCCCAAGCACAGCACAACTGACAGCATCTTTGAGATTATATTTTTTCTGAAAGTCCAGAATTGTCCTGTCAAAATTAGTCATTTTTCATATGAAGTCAATGTCTATAAAACATTTTTACATTCTGTATCATCCCTGATTCATTAGTTGGATCAGACTTGTGACATGATCTGGAAGATAACATACAAAAATGTTGCCATTAATGAGATCTTCTGCAGCAGGATGTGCACAACACAACTTTACTCCCTGGTATTCCTTTCATAAATTTTCTTTAACACAGGGGACAAAGGAATAATGAGACCACTTGGTAAAACTTTCTGCATCTGCCCAGTTGTTATTTTGTGCATGATAATCTACAGGAAGGTGAATTATGCCTTTAAAGCACCTTCATTTACCAAATTTGCCAACCACAAAAACCTTTACCTTATGATTTCCTGATGCATTTCCACAAACAAGCACAGCTATATGCTCTTGATTTAGCTTGAACCCATCAGCTACCTTCTCATTACCACCAGCCAAAGTAGAATTAGGCAGACACTTTTGCATTAATCCAGTTTTATCTGCATTATAAATATGCTGTGGAGTCAAGCCGTTTTCTGCTACCAATTCACTGAACATGTCAGCAAATGATGCTGCAGCCTCAAAATCAGCTGATATCTGCTTATTTGATAAGTCCAGCTTATGGATGCCATGACAAACCTTGAATCAGGTAAGCTGGCCGCTTGAAAATGAACACTGACCTTCAATGTTCCTTTTTCTCATGGAATTCTCTTGCTTTTCCCCCACAACATGGGTCCAGAAATACAACCACCTTTAGACCTTTTCAGTGAAAACCACTCATATGGGGCCTGGTCAAGCACTTTCATTTTCAGTGTATGAGAGTATGATATTTCACACTCCTGTCAATCTTCAAATTAATATATAACTTATCTTCTGAGACTGAGCCTTAATGTCATAGATCATTGATGAACCAACATTAAATTCCTCCATGAGCACTGCATTGTTCTCACCTTTCTCAAGCCTTTTGCATATTTCCATCTTGAGGGTAAGCACTATGCATTTATACTTACTTGGGACCTGTTTGGTCATGCTTGCTGTTGGGTGAGAATACAAAATTGGAGTAATATTCTCAACCGACCAGTATGAGGTCAGACAATTCATTTCACAAACTCATCCTAGAAAAAGTACTACATACCTAATCATTAAATATCACTCCAGCCACCTTTGAAGCACTCTACTTGGGAAGCTATGCACTGATACCAATGCCTAGTCCACCCTTCAAAACAGTTTTGTAATTATTTTCCTAGAATGGTCATCAGAGCTGTCATCGTCCCCAAAATCTGATAGTTAAGTTCATGAACTTGCCACTATGTGCTCACGTTGGTAGCACTGTACAAACAACTTGCCAAGGTTATGACACCTTACTAAGTTATTTGTCCAATCTTGTATTGTTTACACACAGTGAATTAGTGGAAGACAAATATGTGGGTCCCAAAGCTTGGGATTACTAGGCATGCCGCGGCATATGCTGCACCAATTTTAAACGTGCATTTCTGGTAGAAATTCATTTTCATTTTATTTAAAGTATTATGTCTTTAACTTTTCTGCTGGATGCTTGAGAATGCTGGGTGCCTGAGTTCCAGTTATTGGAGAGTTGACTATATGTACGACTGAAATTGCTGTATCATTTAGTAGGCATTCATTGACCTTTAATAGATAATGCCAACAATTTCTAAAGCAATATATGAATTTACACTCCTAACAACAGTGTGTTTCAGTTGTTTTGCATCTTTGCCTCCACTTGATTTTTTGTGGTCAGTCTTTGTGGTTGTGAAGTAGTATTATTTTGTGCATTTAATTTGTGTTTCTGTTTATTGGTCATTTGGGTACCCTTTTACAAGAGGGGTAATTAATTCAAAGTTAGTGTTCCCTATCATCAGATCATAAAAATCATTCTTACTCAAAGACATACAAGATCATTCATGGCTTCTGTCAATTTTTATTTTGCATTATCTTTTTCTTATTGGTTTCTAGAAGTTCTTTATATATTATTAAAATGTGAATATATGCTTTTATTACTCTGTGGCTTGTCTCTGTATTCTCTCATGTCTTTGATAAAGAAAAGTTGCTAATTTTAATGTAGTTGAGTTTATCAGTCTTCCTTTTCTGTTGAGTGCATTTTAAACTTTTAAGAAAGTCATAAAGAGATTCTTATGTTATTTTCTAGATATTTTATTTGCCTTTCATGATTATAATATATTATAAATACTTTTTAATATATTATAAACAACACACACACACACACGAGTATCCATTTTACCTAGCACTGTTTATTTAAAATAACATCTTTTTCTACCTTATTCCGTAGTGCCAATTTCATCGTAAATCTGCTGTACATGTTAGGGTCTGTTTTTAGATGCTTTTACTTACAACACTGCCATACCACTCTGTCTTGATTATTATGGCTTTATTGAGTCTGGATAGCTAGTATTGTAAGTCCTTTAACTTCATTTTAACTTCATTCTAAATTCATTTTAATTTAACTTTAACTTCTTTCTTTAGGCTTTTAAAATGATATTTTATAGTTTTCCCTGTAGAGGTCCAGCATCTATATTTTTTAGATTTATTCTCAGTTGTTTAATAATGTTGGATCTATTGGCAAATGATACTTAAATTTTTTCATTTTCTAATTACTGCAAATGTATAATAATAAAATAGACTTGTTTATTCACTGTGTATCAAGCAACGTTTCTAAAATGACATTAATATTTTATCTGTAGTTTTCTTTCTTTCTTTCTTTCCTTTTTTTGGAATCCCATGAAGTCTTTTATTTCTTTTTCTTATGTTAAAGCACTAGCTTTGACATCTGGTAAGATGTTGAAAATAGCTTGTGAGATCTGAATTTTTCTTGTCTGTTTCCTCAAAACTGGGGAAGTTTTATGTATTTTACAATTAAGGATGAATTTTACTTTTGATTTTTCATAAATACTCTTCATCAAATTGAGGAAATAGCCTTTTATTTTTAGTTTTTTATGACTTTTTATTTTGAATGACTATTGAATTTCAATCAAGTTCTTTTACTGCATCTATTGAGATGATATGATAGTTTTCCTTTATTCTGTTAAGGTAGAGATTGCAATGATTGAGTTTTCAATAATTATTTATTTTTCAATTACATGTGGCATACTATATTAGTTTCAAGTGTACCACATAATGTTGAGACATTTATACAATCTATGAAGTCATCATTCTGATAAATCTGATACCCATCTGACATAATGCATAGTTATTACAATATTATTGACTCTATGTTTCATGGTATTCCTTACATGCCTGTAACTATTTTTAGCTATGAATTTGTACTTATTAATTGTTTCCTCCTTTTACCCATCCCTCTAACCTTTCTCCCATCACCCCAACAGATCTAGTACATAGTTATTATAATATTATTGACTATATTCCTTATTCTTTACCCTACATCCCTATACCTGTTCTGTAACAACCAATTTGTACTTCTTAATCCCTTCCCCTTATTTCACTTATCCCCTAACCCGCCTTCATCTGACAACTATCCAGATGTTTTCTGTATTTATGAATTTGTTTCTGTTTTGTTTATTTTCTTTTTTAAATTCCACCTATAAGCAAAATTTAAATTGCATCTGTCTTTCTCAGTACATACCCTCCCTGTCTTTTGATTGGAGCTTTTAATCCATTTAAAGTGAAAATAACTGTTCATAGATGTGTAGCTGTTACCATTTTATTATTTATAATTTTGCTTCCCCAGCACCACCATTACCACCACCACTACAACCACCACCACCTTGTCTTAAAGAAATTCCTCAAACATTCTTTGTAGTACTGGTTTGGTAATGATAAACTTCTTTTAAACAAGTTTTTCCTTGTCTGAGAAACTCTTTATCTGTCCCTCAAGGCTTGCTGGTTACAGCAATCCTTATTGTAGATCCTTGCTTTTCATCATGTTGAACATTTTCTGCCAGTCCCTTCTGGCCTGCAAAGTTTCTGTTGAGAAATCAGTTGATATGGGAGCTCCTTTATAAGTTACTAATTGCTTTAGTCTTGCTGCTTTTAGGATTCTTTCTTTGTTTTTAACTTTTGCTGTTTTAATTGTAATGTTTTATCTTGTGGGTCTGTTTGGGTTCATCTTGTTTGGGACTCTCTGTGCTTCCTGGGATTCCTATAGGTCTGTTTCCTTTATCAGGTCAGGAAAGTTTTTAGTCATTATTTCTTCAAGTAGGTTCTCAGTCTCTTTCTGTTTTTATTCTCCTACTGGTAGCCCTTTGATGTGAATGTTGTTACATTTGATGTTGTCCCAGAGAAATATTAAACTTCCCTCATTTTTATAAATTCATTTTTTCTTTTTTGCTGTTCTGATTGGGTGTTTTCCATTATCCTGTCTTCCAAATCACTGATTCAAGCCTGTGCTTCATCTAGTCTGGTGATTCCATTTATTCTATTCTTCATTTCAATTATTGTGTACTTTATTTCTTCCTGGTTCTTTTATATAGTTTCTGTGTCCTGCTTGCTGTCTCTGTTGAAGTTTTCACCAAGTTCCTTGAGTATCCATATAAGCATTGTTTTGAGCTCTGTCTGATAGGTTGTTTGCCTCCATCTCATGTAGTTCTTTTTCCAGAGTTTTTCTGCTGTTCTTTCATTTGGACATTCCTTTGTTTCTTCCTTTTGGCTGCCTCTGTGTTTGTTTTTAATGTATAATAGATAGATATGCTACATCTCTGAATATTCTTGGGTAGTCTTATGTAGTAGATACCCTGTGGGGCTGTGGCACAGTCTCCCTGGTCACCTGTGCCAGGTGCTGCTGTAGATACTTGTTTGGTGTCAGCACTGTGCCTGGAACTACTCAGCAAAAGTCTCAGAGTACACAAAAGACTCAGATCGGTTGCCACTCACCTGGGTCCTATGGCCTCCTCTGATAGTTTTCCAAGGAAGATTGCAATGCAAGCAGGGCTGACTACTTACAGGAGAAAGTGTCTTTTGCATTAGTAGACTTGGGTGGGGCAGAGTCCCAGTGAGTCAGCAGGATGGAGCAAGTGGAGCTCACCAGACCAATCAGATTCAGATTTGGCTATGTGGAGAAGGCTGCAACAAAGGAATGATGGCACCTGCCAGCTAGCTGCACTTGAGGAGGACCCAACTCAGGATAAGTGGCAACTATCCTCCAGTTCTCACCCCAAAGCCACACATCTCAGTCTGCCCCCACCATATGCCTCCAATGGCTGCTGAGTCACTATCTTAGAGCCCCAGGTGAGTACCTGTGAATGACTCAGTCTGTGTGCAGGCATTTCAAGAGGATCTCTGGGTTTCCTGCAGCCTTCTGTTCCACTTGAACAGTTGGAATTCCCACTGTTTTTCCCAGCCATGTATAGTATAACTCCTCTTTCCAGCACCAATACTCTGAACTGAGGAGCCTGTGTGTGGCTGGGATCCCTCACTCCTCCAAGGGAGTGACTGAGATATCCTTTCTGATTTTCACCTACCACAGGGAGGTTCAGGGCTAGATGGTTTCATGTCTCTGCCCTTCCTACCATTCTCAACATGGCCTCTTTGTATCCTTAGTTATAAAACTTCTTTTCAGCTAGACTTCAGATAGTTCTTCAGGTTGATTGTTTTATAATTCATTTCTGATTTTAATGTGTTTGTGAGATGAAGCAAGCACAGCATTTATCTACTCTGCCATCTTAGGTTCTCTGAAATGTGTTGATTTTCAAATACTAAACCATAGTCCATTTCAGAAATAAGCCGAACTTGTGCATTATTTATTATCTATTTTATATATGATAGGATTCCTTCATCTATTTTATTTTAAAAGATGTTTCCCTCTCTGTTCATGAGAGATTCTGAACTGTCATTTTCTTTAATGATCTTGTCAAATTTTATAATAGTATCAGCATTAAGCAAGCCTCATAAAATGAATAAAAGGAATGGTCTTTATTTTTTTTCCCTTTGGAAGAGTTTAATATTACACATTGAGCTCCATTAATAATTACAGGAGCTCAGATATTCTATTTCTTTTATCAATTTTATTGTATTTTCCCAAGACTTTGTATGTTTCATTTAAATTTTCAAAATATTGTGCATGATTATTCATAATATTCTTTTAAAATCTTTGTACTACCTACAGGACTTACTGCTTCTTCATTTCTGATAAGACTTTTATATACCTATTTTTATTTTTAATCACTTTTTTCATTAATTTATCAATTCTATTAATTTTCCTACAAATAACTTCTGGAATTGTTGCTCATCCCTATCCCTATTTTTTAATTGAAATATAATTAATAATTTACATGTAAAATTTATATAAGTTTATGGTGTACAACATGTTGATTTGATATATTTATATATTGCAATATGATTACAACTGTAGTGGTAGCTAATATTTCTACCATATTAAATAATTATCTTTTTCTTTTGTGGTGAGAACATTTAAGATCAAGCCTCTTAGCAACTTTGAAGTTTATGATACAGTATTGTTAACTGTAGTACATTCATAATGTTGTTCAATCCCCACCTCTACTTATTTCTAAGCATTTTCATCACTTCAAAATAAAATCCTCTATACTCCCATTTTCTGACAACCACTAATCTGCTTTCTATTTCTATGGATATAAGTATTCTGAATATTTCATATAATATAAATGGATTTATATACTATTTGATTTTTTTTATTCCCTGGATATATCCCACTTATTCATGGTATATAATATTTTAATAATCTGTTAGAGTCAGTTTAATAGTATTTTGTTGAGGATTTCTGCATATATAGTCATAAAGGATATTGGATTTTATTTTGTGTGTGTTTGTGATATTTTTGGTTTGATTTAAAGATAATGCTGACATCAGAGAAGGAGTTAAGAATTGTTTTCTATTTTTGGGGGGAATTTGAGAATATTTTTCTTGGAATGTTTGGCAGAATTCACAAACCAGTAAATACATCAGGAGAGTCTGGAAACCATTGTTTAGTCATATAAGCAGTATGATGTGATGGAGCTCCAATAAAACCTCTAGGCAGCAAATACTCACTTGGGATTTCTTGGATAGCAATAGTCATGATGAGAAATGGATGTTTATCTTATTGAAGATCCTTTGTATGTGACTGGTTTGGTGCATATATGTTCATAATTTTTATATCTTCTTGATGAATTAACCATTTCATCAATATATAAGGACCTTGTCTTTTGTAACAACTTTTTACTGTTTTATCTGATATTAATATAGCCACCTCAGCTCTTGTCTCTTGTAATAATTTTTTACTGTTTTATAGCCACCTCAGCTCTCTTTTGATTACTTTGGATCTAAAGTGAGTCTCTTGTAGATAGCATGGAGTTGGTTAATTTTTTAAAATTCATTCTACCTCTGTCTTTTAATTGGTAAGTTTAATCAATTTATATTTAAGTGATTATTGAAAGAGGAAGACCTCTACTATTTTTCTGTTTGTTTTATATATACTGTATCCTTTTTGTTTCTCAATTATTTCAGTACTGCCTTTTTGTGTGTATGTGTGTTTGATTTGTTAGGTTTTCAGTGTACCTTTTTTATTCCCTCTTCATTTTTTTATTCTTAAATTTATTGGGGTGACATTGATTAGTAAAAATAAATGGGTTCCAAGTGTACAATGCTACATTAAATCATCTGTGTGTTGTCTTATGTGTTCATTACCCAGAATCATTTCTCATTCCATAACCGTATAACCACTCAGATAACTGCTAACCACTAAAACTATTTATTGTGTCCATGAGCTTTTGTTTCCTTGTTGCTTTCAGCTTTGTGTTCCACAAATAAGTGAAATAGTATGTTCTTGGTTTTTTCTGTCTGGCTTATTTCGCTTTGCATGATGGTCTCACAGTCCATCCATGTTGTCATAAATGGCCCTATTTCATCTTTCTTTATGGATGAATAATATTCCATTGTGTATAGACACCATAGCTTCTTTATCCAGTCATCTATGAAAGAACACTTTGGCTGTTTCTATGACTTGGTCACCATGACTAGTGCTGCAATGAACATTGGGGTACATACATCTTTATGGACTAAGGTTTTCAAATATTTTGCGTAGATACCCAGGAGATGGATTACCAGGTCATATGGTAACTCTATTCTTAGTTTTTTGAAGAACCTTCATACTGTCCTTCATAATGGTTGTACCAGTTTGCATTCCTACCAGCAGTGTAATGAAGGTTCCCTTTTCTCCTCAGCCCCTCCAACACTTGTTGTTCCTTGTCTTGCTTTTAGGGATGTTTTGGGTGATTGTTTCAGTTTTCTTACTGTTGATTTAGATTGTCAAGTTCTTCTTGGTTTAGTCTAGGTAGACAACACGTTTCTAGAAACCTGTCCATTTTCTCAAGGGTGTCGAATTTGGTGGCATGCACTCTTTCATGATATCTTTGCAGGATGTTTTGTATTTTTGTCATTTCAGTTGTAATTTCTCTCCTTTCATTTCTAATTTTGGTTATTTGTCCCATGATGAGCCTAGCCAGGGGTTTGTCAGTCTTAACTGATATTTTTCAAAGAACCAGCTCTTCGCTGCATTGATTTTCTCTATTGTTTTTCTATTCTCTTTCATTTTGTTCTGCTCTAGTTTTTATTATTTTTTTCCTTCTGCTGACTTTAGGCTTTTTTGGTTTTTGTTTTTTTAGTTCTTTATGATGGGATGTTAAGTTCTTTACTTGTGCTTTTTTGTTTGTTTGTTTCTTGAGATATGCCTGTAATGCTATAAATTACCCTCTCATTACTGCTTTGTGGCATCACAATAATTTTGATAACATTATATTTTATTGTTATTAATTTCTATGTTGTTTTAATCACTTCTTTTATTTTCCTTTGATCCAGTCTTTTTTTTTTTTTAAGTGGTGAAACAAAGTGATAGTTTATTGAAGAGAAATTACACTCCGAAGAGGTAGGAGCAAGCTTGAACAAAGAGAGTGACTCAAGAGCCCCAGTCATTTTTAAATAACATTTTCTTTCATCTCTGTTTATATGTGGTTTTTTTCCAATTTTTTTTTTTTTTTTTTTTTTTTTTTTTTTTTTTTTTTTTTTTTTTTTTTTTTTTTTTTTTTTTTTTTTTTTTTTTTTTTTTTTTTTTTTTTTTTTTTTTTTTTTTTTTTTTTTTTTTTTTTTTTTTTTTTTTTTTTTTTTTTTTTTTTTTTTTTTTTTTTTTTTTTTTTTTTTTTTTTTTTTT
>PVJL010009105.1:0-32364 GCA_004026885.1 Lyroderma lyra | reverse complement strand
TTGTAAGGATTTATGGTCTGATAATATGGTTTGTTTGACTCCAGTTTTCTTGAATTTCTTGAATCTGTGTCCCTGCATATGGTCTATCCTTGAGAATGTTTTATGTGTACTGAAATAGAATGTATGTATAGTCTTGAGTTGTGGGATGGAGTGTTCTATAAATTGTCAATTATGTCTAATTGTTGTAATGTACCATTTAGAGCTGATACTTCCTTATTTATTTTCTGATTGGATGATCTGTCCATAGCTGTCAAAGTGGTTTTTGGGTTTCCTACTATAATTGTGTTTTTGTCAGTTTCACCTTTTAGATCTTTAAGTAGTTGCTTTGTACATTTTGGTACTTCCTATTTGGGGGCATATATGTTAATGAGTGTCATGTCTTCTTATTGTATTGTCTCCTTTATCATTATGAAATGTCCATCTTTGTCCCTTATCTTTTTTATCCTGAAGTCCATTTCATCAGATGTAAGTATGAATACTCCTGCTTTTCTCTGGATGCCATTTGCTTGGATATTATTTTTCACTCTTTCACTTTGAGTCTGTGTTTGTCCTAGGGGCTGAGGTGTGTCTCTTGGAGACAGCATATAGATAGGTTTTGTTTTTTAATCCAGTCAGCTACTTTGTGCCTTTTATTGATGAGTTCAGTCCATTTACATTTATGGCAGTGATTGAGACATGACAATTTTTCTCAGTTTCTTCTTTGCTTTTTTTCCTCACTGTTTGTTTATTTAGTTTGATGGTGTTGTATGATTTTTCCTTCCATTTTCTCTCTTTTTTGTTGTTGTTGTTGTGTTGTTGCTGTTGTGTGTCTTTGTTTTGGGTATTTCTTTTTTGAGTAGTTACCGTGAGGTTTATGAAAAGAAAAGTTTCACATATGTAGTGGCTCCTTTTCTTAAGCATACTTTGAATTTCCATTTCTTTGGGAATTTAAAACTTCTTTTCTTTCGATGTTTTTGTTTTCCCAACTATTTTGGCTTTTCATTTCAGGTTGAATAGCCTCCTTTGTATTACCTGGAGTGCCAACCTTGTGTTGGAGAATTTTCTCAGTATGTCTGAAAAGGTCTTTATTTTCTTTTTCATGTCTGAAGGATAACTTTGCTGGTTAGATTATTCTTTTCTTTCAATATTTGAGTATATAATTTCATTCCCTCCTGACTTGAAGAGTTTCTGATAAGAAGTGTCATAATAGGCTGATAGGCTTTTTTTTTTTTTTTTTTAAGGAAGAAAATATATATATTTTCCCCTGGCATCCTTGAAAATTCTTTCTTTGTCTTTGATTTTTGACATCTTCAATATAATGTTCCTTGGAGAAGATCTGGTGGGAGAAGGTAGCTAGGGGTTCTGCTTCTTCTTGAATTTGGGATTTCAGTTCTTATAGGTTTGGAAAGTTCTCATCTACTATTTGATTTAGTTCTCATGAGAATTTTTTTTCTGTTTCTTTTAGTGTTCCTATTATTCTAATGTTGTTCTTTCTAAAGGAGTCAGTTCTTTTAGAGATCATTCTTTTTCTTTGTTCTCAAATCTCTGTCTTTATTTCCTGTTTAATTTTAAGTTTCTGCCTTCGACATTTCTAATTCTTTTTTTATCTGATTGGCTCTATTTCCGATGCTAGTTATTAGTTCATGCTTTTTTTTTTATTACATTGTTTATCTCTTGAATTTCCATTTGAATTTTTTTTATAGTTTCAATTGCTTTGTAAAGTTTTCCTGTTTAGAAATTTGCTTTCTGAGATCATTTATCTGGGTTTCAGTACTCAGCCAACATTCCTTGAGCTCTCTGTGTATTTTCAGTTTGCAGCCATGAATTCTGTCACTTAGATTATATATTTTCAAATCTATAAGTTCATTTTCTGGAGATTTTTTATTTTCTTTCTGAGACATTTTGTTTTCAAGGGAACTCATTGTAGTTGATGTGTTTCTCTTCCTGGGTAAAAGGACTTTTTCTTCTGGCAGATATGGAGAGGTCTTTCTTTCACTTCCCAGCTGTTTCTGCAGTGTCTTATAGTATTCTCTCCTGGTTTTTTTTATTTTCTCACACTTGGAGCTTTCCTGGAATGTGGGCTTCTCTTTGACTCAGTTGCCTTGGTTTCGATGTGCCTCATCTTTGGGGAAAATGTGGTGGGTGATGATATTCTTTTCCTCTGAGATTGGTTCAGGCAGAGAACATCATCACCCACCACATCGCCATTACCCTGTACCTTTGTTTTATAGTTTCCCTGAGGCCCTTGCTGGTTTTCACAGGGCTGGGGTTTTTTGGGAAGGCTCAGGGCTTCTTTGCAGCACAGGTAATAGCGGATTGGGGGAGAGCAATGGGAAGCAGCCAGGCTCTGTGTTCACAGTTTCTGTCTAGCAGTAGCGGCAATGCAGTTCATCACTGCTGTCTGTCCTGAGGTTGCAGTTGCTCGCTTCCCTGGGTGCTGACTTAACTATGAAACAGACTTGTCCCTCCATCTGGAGCACTCAGGGCCATGGTGGGTTCACTTTGCAGCACAAACCTGCTTCTCTGTCAGGGGAGTGCAGATGCCTGCCTGGCATGTGCTGCAGTACAAGTCATTCCCTCCATTAGGAACGCACTAGAGCTGTGAGGATACGTGCTGCAAAGCCAACTTGGCTTTCTGTCAGAATACACCTGGAGCCAGGAGGATGCACACCACAAAGCAAGTTTGGCCCTCTGTCAGGAGTGCATGGAGGTGGTCGTCCACCATTGGCACTGCCTTTCTCTTTAATCCTGAGCTTGTATGTTACCCAGGATTGAGTTTTGTTCTGGTTAGCAACCCCCTGTTAGTCAGCACTTAGTCTCAAGCTCGTTAAAGGCCAGTTTGTGGACAAGTCCTATGCCTGTCAGCTCCTAGGTCTTGGTCACATTTGGGTTCCTGTTTTTGTGCCAGGTAGTTTAGTACATTTTTGTTCAGCTCCTATCACATTCAGGGCATGGTGTTCTGGCTGCGGCACTAGTCTTCCTCAGCTTGGGCATCAGCTTTATCTCATCTTCTGGGGCTTCCATTGTCTACTTCTCCACCCTCCTGAGATTGTGCTGTGCTTCAGCCTATTTCCCCTGCCCCCTGCCCCCTGCCCCCTGCCCTTCGATCCTTCTTCTGTTAGCCCCAGGCTTTTTTAGCCCTATCTCTGCACTGTTTCCTTCCCTTTTCTCCTGTTTGCCTCCCTTTCTCTGACCGTTAGGTGTTTTCTCGTGGTAGGTGGAGTTTGGCTGTTCATGTTGTAATTTAAGCAAATTTTAAAACAATATTTCCACAGGTATATTGCTTCATATGATCACAAAATTCCATTCCTAGGTATTTACCTTGACCCAAGACTACAGAGTTTAATCTCAAATGTTTTCTTTACTTCATGTTAATACATGATGAATATTAATTTTGTAGCTTTTCTGGAGTAGAGTCCTTTTCCTCTTTCAGCAAACCCAGTACTTTGACAATCAGATGACATCATAACTCAACTTATTGGTGTTGTGGCCTGGAGGAGGGATGGGAAAGATCCAGGGAATGGCACAAAATAAAATCTTCATTTTCTTTTTCGTATATTTTTTAGTTATTTCCTTAATGGTTATCATGAATTACAATTAAGATTTAAATTTATGACAGTGAAGTGAATTGATACTAGGTTAACTACAGTAACATATAAAACACTGTTTCTATACAACTTTATCTTCCTTTATGTTGGTAATTTCATAGATTACATTTTATATAATGCATGCCCATTAACATAGCTTTATAAATGTTGCTTTATGTATATGTCTTTTAAGTCACATAGATAACAAAAAGAGGAGTTATAAAAATAGAATGATTCTGACTTTTACATTTACCAATGTAACTATCTTTATCAGAGTTATTTTTTCATATGGTTTCATGTTATTTTCTGATATCTTTCATGTCATACCAAAAGACTCCCTTTAGCATTTAGTCTAGGGCAAGTCTGCTAGTGAAGCAGACTTGTGAAGTCCTTCACTTTTTGTTTATTTGGGAATGACTTAGTTTCCCTCCTTTATTTCTGAAGGATAGAATTCTTGGCTGACAGTTTTTTTCTTTCAGCAGTTTAAAAACATTATCCCACGGCCTCTTGACTACTGTGGTTTGTGATAAGAAATTCCCTCTGAACCTTATTGAGGATCCCTTGTACATGGCTAATCATCACTTCTATCTTGCTTTCAAGAGTCTCTTTGTATTTTGATGGTTGATTTTAATGTTTCTCAATTTGGAACTTTTTGAGTTTATCATACTTAGAGTTCATTGATGTGTAGATTTTTGGATGCATTTTCTCCTCTCCCAAAATTTATGGCTTAATGTGTTTTCTTTATAATTTCTTTTCCTGTTGGATCAGATTTTCTTCTCTGAGTCATAATTAAAACATTGTCTTTGCCCTCTTTCCTTGATCTGCATTTTCAATTGTTCATTAGGGTTTAAATTAGTTGGTCATTTAATCTATTTTGGAATTAATTCTATAACAGTTTTCTTGCTTGTTTTATCTGAATATTAAAATATGCATCTGCATCATGAGTTAAATCTTTGAATTTATTTTCTCATTATTTGCTTATTTGAACTATTATATTGACCAGTTTTGTTTGGTCTCCCATAAACAGTATAAAATTTAAGTCAGTTAAAGCCATTTCAAGAATAGACATGGTTTCTAAGGACCAGATTTCCCAATTTCTGGTAGAGGCATTAAATGTCCTTTGCATTTATAATTGAAACAATGTCATCAGTGAGGTATTGATTTAATTTTAAGTTGTTTTTTTTTGTTTTAAGTAGGTTAAATTTAAGTTTTTGACAAGCATAAAATTTGGTCAATATTCAATTTGATTTTTGTAGGTTGAGGAGACAGTGCAAAAGGCAAAATTCATCAAGTTCTACCTCTATGGGATTCCTGGCTCCTCCCCTATTTTAGTATTACTATTGTTGCTAATTTCTTTTCTGGCTCTGGTTTTGTTTACTTACTAGATTAGAATTGTAAATTACACAGCATTCAGTACTTTGCTTTGTTCACTGTTGATTGAATTAATAAGGCCTCTGTAAATGAATGATTCTGTTTAGTTGCTGATGCTGAAAGTAATGATGGCCACTGAAATTTATTCAGACTCTCTAGGTGCTGGACCATGTTCCCAGTTCTTTAATTCTCTTAGTTTTTTTAACTTTACAACCATATTATAAGATATAGATATGATTAATATTACTCTCCCTAATATTACTTTACAGAGGCATAAAGATCATGTTGAAATTCACATAGTTGGCTCCAGAGCCCAGTAACTTAATTGGTACTCTACTCTTTTCCTCATCTTATACTTTTTCCTCTTTGCTCCTGTTCTTCCTAATTACTCAGGTCCTTTCTACTTTGCATCCAATCCTTTTTTCCCTTGGTTTACATTTACCTTTGGATTTTGTCCTCAGTGTTCACTACATGTATTTTCATTCCATGTACTGTTTTCCTTGAAGAAACATACATAAGTTAAAACCCAGATTTAAAATCTGTCTCAAAAATCCAGTCTAAATTTTAGAGGTTAATGTCTACATTGCTTGCCACATAGCCCAGCTGCACATTTGGTGTTACATTCCTTTCAGACATTTTTCCCCTGCCCCCTATATTATTGGGTTATACCCACCACTGGAGGAAAAATCCAAGACTCTCAAATTAAACAAAATATACAAAATTATAATATGACAACTTCTTGACATTTTAAAAAAATCACATTATTCCTTGAATAGCAAGTAATTAAAGTGTTTACCTGAATTAAATATCTTCATTCTCATTTTTATATTCCATAGTATTGTACCATCCCTGTCTCTATTAGATAATGTGCCACATTCAGAAAATTCTGCAACAATAACCAATCTAGAACCCATGCAAATTAAAATTACCAACTAAATGCTCAAACTGAAAAAAATCAGTTTTATTCAAATTAATTTAATACAATCCAGTTTGTACTTAATTTTTTTTTAACAAAAAAGGATAAAATAATAGTTTTAAGTGGTTTTTTTGCAAAGGAAATTCCAGCTCTCACCCTTCAAGCAACATCTCCACCTGTTTTTGTTTTAATCTAATCTAATTGGAGTCCAGCATCCTTTTTAAAAATATACTTTAGAAACTCCTTTAACTAATTTTAAACAGACTTAAATTAAGTCCCTAAACCATTTCACTGAGCGAGCTTCCCACAGAGACAGGCAAGTCCAGATGTGGTTTATAATTTGAAATACATTTAATAAAATCAAATAACATTTCTTTTTCTGTATTCCAATAGTGCTTCTCTTTGTCTTTGGAAATCTGAACATAGGTATATTAAATTAAAAAGTAAATAGACTAAAATTACTTACTTTTCTTGATAAAAACATTAAGAAAGACAAATATCCCATAAGGGAAATATTCAAAACACAAGTACTTTACAAGAATAGAGATCCAAATGGCCAGAAATGTACTCATCTTTTTTAATAATCAAGCAAATGCAGACTAAACAGTGTAAAAGACACTAAAATTTAAAAGAATAACAACACCAAGTGTTGTTACAAGGAACAACTGAAACTCTGTTGCACTACAGGTAGAAGTGTGGTAAATTGACTTTGCAAACCCGTTTGGCAATATCTGCCAAAGTTGAATGTATGCACAGCCTGTGACCCAGCATTGCCAATCTTAGGTACATCCAAGGAAAAATGTGTGCCTTTCTGCATTGAGTCAAGTACAGTAACACTCATAGCAGCATTATTTTTTAAGAGACTCAAACTGGGAACAAACAAACAAACAACTTTGACTAGGAGTATATTCATAAAATGGAATATTAACTAGCAGTGAGAACATGTCTGCAGCTACGTAGAACAACATGGGTAATCTCACATACATCCCATTCAGTGAAAACCATAAGGAAAAAAGTATGTCATAATAACATTTCATACAGTTTCCTAAAATAGGTAAAACTAAACTCTAGTGTTATAAGAGATAACAGTATTGTTTTATAGCAGCTAAAAAGTGGAAATAATCCAAATATCTGTCAATGGGGGAATTGGTTGAATTGTTGTATCTTCCTGTAATGGAATACTAGATAACAAAGAAAATGAACAAATCTCAGCATGCAGAACATGGGTGAATTTATGAATACAATATTGAATGACAGAAGCAAGACCTAAAAGAGTATACAGCTCCAGTTACATAAATTTCCAACACAGGCAGACACCTAAGCTGTAACGTCAGCGTCGGTGTTGAATACGTGGGGAGCGAAGGGATAGGTCATGACTGGATGATGGGTATTTTCTGTAGGTTCGTTCCTTAAGCTGTACGTTCATGTTCTATGTAAATTTCTCTTTGTATGTTTTATTTCACAATTTAAAAAGTTTTAGAAAAGTAAGAGAGAGCCTGCCCGGGATTCATAGCATCTGGGTTCCTATCTTGGTGCTGCTGCTGTCTAGCTGTGTGATGTTGGGAAATTTCTTTAGCAGCTCTAGGCCTCAATTTCACATCTGTGATGTGAAGAAAATAACCAAGCCTATTCTTTAAGAATTGTTGTAAAGATTAGACAAAAATTGGAATTTCTGCTAAGATATTAATCACTCAAAACAACAGTTGGCACACAGTAAGTGCTGACTCATTGCTGAGTCCTGCTATTGTCGTTGATATTGGTGACAGTTTATTTGCTCAGAGGAATTTTAAGCTTTGATTGGGATTACATTATACAAATATTTATAAATCCATCATGTAGGTGAGATTTTGTTATGGTCTCTTAGAAAAGTTTATTCTATTTCACTGTTCATGTTATTTCATAAATTATTCATTAGGCATTTTATAGATGTATTTTACAATTGTAAGTAGAATTTCCTTTGCCTTGTATTTTCTAATTGTGCATATAGTAAAACACGGTCAGATGATTCCTTTCACGAACTCATCCTAGAAAAAGTGTTACATACCTCATTGTTAACTATCACTACAGTCACCTTTGAAGTATTCCCCTTGGGAAGCTATGCACCGATGCCAGCGCCCAGCCCACCCTTCAAAGCAGTTTTAGAACTCTTTTTCTGTAATGGCCATCAGTGCTGTCCTCATACCCAACTTGGCAAGGTTATGACACCTTACTGAGTTATTTGCAAAGTAAGTGCACGGTGGCAAGTTCACAAACTTAATTGTCAAACTTTGGGGACACAACAGCTGTGATGGCCATTCCAGAAAAAGAGTTCCAAAATTGCTTTGAAGGGTGGACTAGGCACAGGCTTCAATGCATAGCTTCCCAAGGGGATTACTTCAAAGGTGACTGTAGTGATATTCAGCAAATATGTAGCACTTATTCTATAATTAGTTCATGAAATTAATTATCTGACTTTGTACATGTAGCATATAATGGCATATAATAGCTATTACTTGGTGTGTCTAACTACTGCCAGGCTTAGGTGCTACATGGATTAATATTTTTAATCCTGTACAAAACCCTCATTTTACATAGTTAGAAACTGAGATCAGAGTGTTAATGATAGCTAGAATGTGGTCTGGGATTCAATCTGGCTCCAGAGTCCACATTAACCTTACTGGTCTATACCAGGAAAGCTGTTTATTTTTTAATTTTTATTTGGTAACTCTACTTTTCCTTAATCTAATTTTTAGTTAAATTTGCTTAGATTTCCAACAAGTCAGTTACATCATTTGCAAGTATTTATTTTTATATACTATTCAGTAGTTCTTGCCTTATTGCTTTGATACTAGCTTTCAGAGACCTGTTTATAAAAATAATAGAGTGGACATTCTTCTTTTAGTCTGACTTAATGGGAATGCTTCCATTTTTTTAAACCTCTAAGAAACATTGACTATTGACTGGAGAGTGTTTTCTTTATGTTAAGCACGTGTATTTTAATTTTTGAGTTTACCAAATGATTTTTGATATGTTTATTCTGTTTTGTTTTCAAATTACAGGTAGCTTTTTAAGCTGTATTAAATGTCTTTGTGTATCTATGGCGATGACCACCGTCAGATGGCTTTTCAGTTTTGAACTATGTGATCAATTATGTTAATATGTAGCCTAAAATTGAGTCATCTTTGTATTTCTAGACTTTTTAACGTAGTGTTGAATTTCATTTGCTAAAATTTTTATAAGATTTTTGCATATATGAGTACAAGTGAGATTGGTCTGTAGTTCTCTATTATTTGTGTTAGGTTTGGGGGTTTGTTGAATTCTAGCTATGTAAAGGGAATCTGTCTTTTCATGTATTATATACTGCATTTTAAAAATAATTTTGAGTGCATTCTCTGGTAAGACTGCCTAATGCTATTTAAGTATCTCTTGGTTTTCTTTATTAAAGATCTCAAGTATTTCTTACCTTTTAATAATTATAGAAATCATCAAACATCAGACAAAATTAGAAAAGATTGGTGTCTTTGTTTTTCTCTCACTTCAGTTTGATTTTTCTCTAAAATATTTTGAGCCTTGCTACTTAAAGCATGGTCTGAGGTTTAGCAACATAGTTATTACCTGGGATGAATGAATGCAGTCGTGTACATATAACCATATGCATCAAATCACCTTTGCCATATTGGTTATAGGCAAATCACAGGTCCTGCCCCATTATTGCTGTAGATTTTAAACTTTTATTAATAATGTTGTTTTGAGATGTTCGAATAAGTCTTTGAGCATTTAGTAATTTGTCTTGGGTCCTGGAAGGGAGCTATAAAGTAAAAGGGAATGAACTTTTTAAAGGCTTTGAAGACTGTTGTCTAACTGCTTTTCAGAAAACCAGTACCTCTTTTGGTTATAAGGTAAACAAGTGGCAGCATTGACAGTTCATAAATGTGCCTGTTCTGCCAACAAGTGATTATTAAATAATGAGAAAGCAGGAAATATGCCAAGAGTAAATAGAAATTCTTTTCATAAACAACTTGAGTGATTGGTATATGGAAACTTGAAGGTTATTTGAATTAGTATTTGACAGTTTAAAATATTATTTGGAAGTCTTTTTGTATACTATCCAATAATTCTTGATCTTACCTTATTGCAAATTCAATGTGTATTTGTCAAGAGACTTTTGAGTGCCTAATGTATTAGATATTGTCAGTGAAAGAAAAGAAATATGCCAAAATCTGTGCCTTTAGTTTATAAGGTTTGTGGGAATTTTATTACTACTTTGTTTACATTCTTTTCATCTTTCTGCAAAATATAACTTCAGTTTATAGAAGTTCATGCTGGATTTCACCTTACCTGGGTTTTCTAAGGGTTGAAGAAATTTTAAAGTCTTCCTAGGTGTGATTTCTGCCAAGATAACAGAGTTGGCTTTTCCTTTGTTTTAGCAACAGCGTACTGTCTACAGACTGACTCTAGTGAAAGCATGGAATGTGGATGAACTCCAAGCCTATGCTGAGCTGGTGTCCCTAGGAAGTCCTGACTTCATTGAAGTGAAGGTAAGACCCTGTTGGCCACTGCTGTGCATATTTCCCATGATGCCTTGTTGACCATGATGGAGCTAAAAATCTTTAAAACTCTATTTAAAGATTTCCCAGGTGTTTTATTTATTCAGAAATATTAATCAAGAACATGGTACTGTTCTATAGGAATTGGGAGTAGTAGTAGTAAAGACTAAGCATGTGTTCTCACAACGCTTGTATTTTATTGAGCAGTAGACACTCAGCACAAAATGAAAAATTAAAAACTACATGCACTTGACCCTTGAGTAATGTGGGGTTAGGAGCGCCAAATCCCTGTGCAGTTGAATATCTGTGTATAACTTTTGACTTCCCAAAAGCTTAACTTGCTAATCACCTACTATCGACGAGAAGCCTTACTAATAACATAAACAGTTGATGAACACATATTTTGTATGTTACATTACATACTATATTCTTATATTATGTACTGTATTCTTAAAATAAAGTAAGCTAAGGAAAAGAAAATGTTATTAAGAAAATTATAAGGAAGAGAAAATACATTTACAGTATTTATTGAAAAAAATCCACCTGTGAGTGGACCTATGCATTTCAAACCCATATTATTTAAGGGTTAACTGTAGTAACATTAGTATACTAAAAAATAAAATAGTATTATAGTGAGCAATTGATTGGCTTTTAAATAAAATTTTATTATAGAAAACTTCAAACACATATAGAAGTAGAGGGACTGGTCTAATGAACCCCATTAATTCATCACCCATTTCAGAAATTATCAACTCATGTTTCAGCCTATACCCTTAATCATTTCCTCTGCTGCTACCCTATTATTTTGAAGCAAACCTCCACATTATATAATTTATCCATATCATTTCACTGTATATCTCTAAAAATATGCACTCATTTTAAACACTTATTCAGAATACTGTTCTCAAAACTAAACAACTTTAACAATAATCTTTAAGTACTAGAACATAAAAAGTTTCAAACTTGACCAATTATTTCAACAGTGTTTTTGAATGTGGCTCCAAATAAGAGCCATTCGTTGCAATTTGATTATTTTTCTCTTTAATTTCTTTTAACCTATTAGTTGCTCTGTCATGTGCTTTTTCTCCTTTGTAATTTATTTTATTTAGGAAAATATATTATTTATCCTGGCTAGTGGCCCATATTTATATTTTAGATTTTGCTGATTTCATTTTCCTCTACCTCCTGTATTTCCTATGGATCTAAGAACAAGAGTTTGATCAGTTTCGTGTGTATACGTGTTTGTTTACACTTCAAGATTATTTCATTGGTGGTATTGTATACTTCCAGCAGGAGTCATGCAATGTCTGGTTGTCTGTGTCATATTTTTTACAGTGTTTCTTTGCAATGGATTCATATATATCAGTGGTGTCCATTCTTTTGGCTTCCCTGGGCCACATTGGAAAACGAACTGTCTTGGGCCACACATTAAATACACTTGCACTAACGATAGCTGGTGAGCTAAAAATAAGGTCACAAAAATAATCTCACAATGTTTTAAGAATTTATATTGGGCCACATTCAGAGCTGTCGTCGGCCATAGGTTGGACGTGCCTGCTATAAATAGATTGATGAATTAAAGATTAAATGCATGTATTGTTTTGCTAGATTTTGTGGTTGACTGTTCTAGATTTTTTAAGCAGGAAGACTTTTTGAGGAGATAGCTTTTCCAAAACTGATCCTAAATAGTAGGAGGCAACACCATACACAAAGGCTTGGGTCATAGTACCCTGGCTGATGGCACAGCTAGTGTACAGAGGTCCTATGTGATCTCTGTGGGGCGGCTGGAGTTGGCTGTGATACAATATGAATCAGAGAGGTGGGCTGGGGCCAGATTTTGTTAGGCTTTTCAAGCAAGGATAAGAGAATTGGATTTTATCCTAAGTTTCTTGGTAAACTTTTCTCTATACTAGATGTACTATGAAAGCATTTTAAGCTGGAGAGTGAAGAGATCTGATTTATGATTTTAAAAGATCACCTTGATGCTATCATGAGTAGATTATAGAGGATAGTAGTAGAAATAGGTAGACCAGTTACAAAGCTATTGCTTAATCTAAGCCAGAGATGTGATGGCTTGGGGAAAGTCATTGGTAATGTAGTTGAAGAGTGGCTGCATTTGGGATAAGTTTTGGAAGTAGAATCAAGATGCTAGATGACATGTGAAGAGTGAAAGCATAAAAAGAATAAAGAATAGCATTGAGTTTTTGGCTTCAACAATTGTGTAGATATGGAACAGCAACTGAGGTGGAAAGACGAGTGTGGGAGGGAGGTAAGTTTGGGAAATAATTTAATGAGTTCTATGTTGGCCTTATTAAATTTGAGGTATTTTTTTTTAATATCCAAGTATAGATTCAGATAGGCCATAGGTTATATGCTTCTGGAGATCAGGAATACAACAGGACTGGCAATGATTTGTAAGTCATCGGCATGAGATGTTATTAAAGCTATGGAGTGTTAAGAGGCAAATTGCTTTCTTAAACAACTAAGAATTCCCAAAATGAGAGAAAGTGACCTGAAAATTCACCCAGTCTCTGAAAACTTTACTTTTCAGTTTCTGTTTATGAAGCTGAATGCACGCTACGTCATATTAGAGGATATTTCAGAGTTTTACAGCTGTCTTTTAGTAAGTTTAGCTTTCTCTATTACTCTGGACTGTGGTATTTTATCTTTAGTCCGGTCAAAGACATTCTTCTCTTTGAAATTGCCCTTAATAACTCTAATGTGCAACTACAACTGAACTACAAGTTCTGATAATTAAGTTCGTAAACTTGCCACATGCACTTACGTTGGCAGTGCTGTACAAAAAACTCAGTAAGGTTTCATAACCTTGGTATATCTGTATGTCACAGCTGTGCTCATGTTGGCATGTGGTGGTATCATACCAAGTGGTGTTCATTATTGTTGTTGCATGGTTTTTTGTTTTTATTTGAAAGCAGTTACTGTTTATTAACTGACCAGATTACAAAAATAACAGGGTAGATACCTTAGCTCATCTTCCTAATAAGCCTGTTGATCTGGTCTTCCCTGTTGCCAGCATCTCCACCTTCCACAAAATGGGTGGTCGTCGTCTTCATTCCACCCTGTGGAGAGGACAATTTGAAGGGCCACAGGAAGTTGTTTGCTTCCTTGAAGTGTTTTCCATCAGTGTAGATCTCATGAATCAGATCCTCTATGCAGATGATGCCATATTTACCAAGAGATCAAGCAATCAATGTTTTATGTCAGGGCAATTCGCTTCTTGTTGGTTTTGCCATAACCATACTTGTAGATCAATTTATTTACTGACTTCAGGTTTGGTATCCCTCAGGCAATATATGGTTCCACAGTCCTCAACATGTTTATCAAAGCCTTGTTGAGCTTCACAAAGGTGCCACTGAAGATCTGGCAAAGGTAAAGAAGCTGTAGTACCTTTTGGACCTTTGGGCTCACACCATTGATGCCTCTGATCCTGTTGACAAATGCCAGTTTCTGTTCCTCTGATACATAGAAGTTGTCAGCTTTTCTTGCTATCCTAGCCATTTGAATCTCAGTTCTGTAGATCTGCTTATATTCTTTGTGATAGTGCTTAGCTTTTTCATAGATAAACTTCCTTCCCTTTCAGAGCATCTTTTGGGTAAACAACTTTCTTGGGCATTTGATCTTCAGCTCTGTGTAATTCCTTCTCTTTTCTTAAGGGTTTCTGGCTTTACAAGAACCTTCCTCTTCTCCTCTGCACTCTCCATGGTTCCAGCCTGGAAAAGACTGTTGTTTTGTGTTTTTGTGTGCCATCGTGAGAATGTTGGAACTTGAATTAGAGCAATGAACAAACATGAAATTTCTTGTTAAACTAGGCAAGAGTGAAGTAAAATCAAGACATATTAGTCCAAGTTTACGGAGTTAATGCCATGAAGAAAATGGTGGTATACAGATAGAATAAACATTTTTCTGAGGTTAGATTAATTGTCACTGATGAAGAGAGTTCAGGGCAACCAGAAATGAGCAGAACTGATGAAACATTGAAAAAAATTCATTGAATTATGCATCAAAATCCTCAGCTGACCAAGTAAACATCAATAGACAAATAGGAAAATCTTCACTGAAAATCTTGGCTTGAGAGAGGTGTGTGCAAAAATGGTCCTGAAGGAACTCACTGATGAACAAAAGCAAGGGAGTGTCAAAGTTTGCCAAGACCTTTTGGAGAGGCAAGATGATGTTTTGGGCCATGTTGTCACTAGTATCACTAGTAATGAAACATGAATGTACCAAACAACCCTGAAATAAAGCATCAAAGTGCACAATGGAAATCAGCCAATTCTCCATGACCAAAGAATTTTCATCAGTCCAAGTCAAGAGTCAAAATGATAACCTTTTTTGATATCAGAGGGATTATTCATTATGAATTTTTAACAATTGGACAATCAACCAAGTTTGCTATTTGGAAGTGCTGAAAAGTCTGTGTAGAAAAGTTAGATGCAAATGACTTGAACTTTTTGCCAACAACTCATGACTCTTACATCACGACAATGGACCAGCTCACACAGCTCTGCCTGTGAGGGAGTTTTTAGCCAGTAAACAAATATCTATATTGCAACACCCTTCCTACTCACCTGATCTGGCCAGCAATGACTTTTTTTCTTTACCCAAAGATAAAGGAAATATTGAAAAGAAGTCATTTTGATGACATTTAGGACATCAAGGGTAATACAATGACAGCTTTGATGGACATTCCAGAAAAAAAGTTGCAAAATTGCTTTGAAGGGTGGACTAGGCACTGGCATCGGTGCATAGCTTCCCAAGAGGAGTACTTCACAGGTGACCTTAGTGATATTCAGCAATGAGGTAGGTAGCGCTTTTCCTAGGATGAGTTCACGAACTCACATATATGTTGACCTAAGAAACCTTGCCAACATCAAGGATTAGTGGTGTTTTCATTTATGATTTCTGTATTAAAGAATGCTGCCTGAAATTATGTTGTAGTAAAACCTTTATTATAAAGCAACTTGGTTGGATCACATGGTAACCTTTTTGGTTTTCCCCCTTCCCTTCCCTTCCCTTCCCTTCCATTCCCTTCCTTTCCCCTTCCCTTCCCTTCCATTCCCTTCCTTCCCCTCCCTCCCTCCATCTTTCCTTCCATCCCTCCTTCCTTGCTTTGCAATCATGTTTTCTATAATGAACAAGATACTTTACAATTGGAGAAGAATCAACCAATATTATTTTTAAAATAAAGGTGGCTACTGTGTAAAAAGTGTAATTCTATGGTGGATATTTTTTAGTTGGACAAACTAATAACATAACTAGGAAATAGATAAAGCCTTCTGTTTATATCTGAGATGTCATAATGACATAATTTCTTTCAAACAATTTCCATTTTACTATTTTATCCCTGCATTTAACAAATACTTTTGAGTTCTCTCCATGTGGCATGCTTCTTCAAACACAGTTACAAAATTTGGTATGGATATGCTGTTTGGCAAATGGAATTTCTTAATGAAAAAGGTAGAGTCTACAAAAGTAGTAGAGGTACATTGAGGATTTTATTTTTAAATTCTTGGAGAAATATGTAATGTAATCACAATATAAATGTCTTATTTAAATAATAAAACATGATGTAGTAGATAACAGTTTGTGTTGTACTGGGGGCAAGCATGGCGATGATCAACTTATCTCTTGTAGAAGACCTGCAGTATCATACTATGAAGTTTGTGGGTCATTGGGGATTGATTCATATGCTTTATAAAATTCAGCTATCATCTAACGAGTTAATGAATTATCTTCCTTTTAAACTGAATTAGGAAAAGGGATGTATAATTCTCTGATGGGTATTTTTCAGTTGAGCAAACTAGTAACATAACTAGGAAATAGTATGCTGCTAAGAAACAGAACCAGTTATAGGATAATATTTATTATTTTATTATACTTTAGCTTAAACATTTTAGATATATTTATACAAGAAAACTATGGAAGGATATATATCAAATTGGTAACAGTGTTCTCTTTGGTAGGAGAAGAAAAGGCTTATTAATTTTACTTTCTTATACTTCCCTGTTGTATGAATTATTTAATGAGCATATATTGCTTTTGTAATTCAGATGATTGGGATGAAATCAGCAAATGGAGAAGGCATGCTTTCCTGTTTGATAGAGTTAAACTATTGAATGTCTGAAAGCCAACATTTTGTTGTTGTTGTTGTCTTATTAATTAAACTAAAAATTTTCTAAAATGGAGGACTTTTAAACATTTTTTAATTTATTGGGGTGACATTGATTACTAAAAATTATATAGGTCCCAGGTGTACAATTCTACATCACATCTTCTATGCATTGTATTATGTGTTCATTACCCAAAGTCAGTTCTCTTTCCATCACCATATATTTGGGTCCCTGTCCGTTTTCCCACCCATCACCCCATTACCTTCAGGTAACTACTAAATTATTGTCTGTGTCCATGAGTTGTTTTTCTTTGTTGCTTTCAATTTTATGTTAACAATCAAACTACATTTCTCCATCTCTTTCCCTTATTTTACTCACTCTCCCCTCCCTCCTCCCATCTTAAAGAAGTCCTTCTAACATTCTTTGTAGTACCAGTTTGGTGGTGATGTATTTCTTTAGCTTTTCCTAATCTGAGAAGCTCTTTATCTGTCCTTCAATTTTGAACACCAGCCTTACTAGCTACATTATTCTTGGTTGTAGGTCCTTGGTTTTCATCACGTTGAATATTTTCTGCCAATCCCTTCTGACCTATAAAGTTTCTTGTGAGAAATCAGCTGAGAGTCTAATGGGTGTCCCTTTATAAGATACTACTTGCATTTCTCTTGCTGCTTTTAGAATTTTCTCTTTTTCTTTAACTTTTGCCATTTGAATTATGTTGTGTCTTGGTGTGTTTCTGTTTGGGATCATCTTGTTAGGGATTCTCTGTGCATCCTGGACTTGTCTATTTCCTTCACCAAGTTAGGAAAATTTTCAGTCATTATATCTTCAAATAATTTCTTGATCCCTTGCTTTTCCTCTGTCCCTTCTGGCACACCTGTTATTCTGATATTTTTACATTTGATATAGTCCCAGAGGAAACTCAATCCATCTTCATTTTTTTGGAAATTATTATTTAACTGTTCTGGCTGGGTGTGTTCTGCTGGCTTTTCCTGCCAATCACTGCTTTGCGCTGTTATTTTATCTAGTTTAGTCATGTTTAATCTGTTCTTCATTTCAGTTAATGTAGTCATTATCTCTGGTCTTTTATAATGGTTTGTAAATCTTCTTTGATGCTTGCTGTCTTTCTGTTGAAATTATCATTCAGTTCCTTAAGCACTTTTATTATTATTGCTCTGAGCTCTGTTTCTAATGGGTCATCTGTCACCATCTCTTTAAGTTGAGCTTCCGTTCTCTGGTTTTTCATCTTTGCAGCTTCTCTGGACCCTGGCTGCTGCAGTTTCTTTGGTGTTCACTGCTGATACTGAGCTGACAGAGGTCTATTGGGGAGGGGCACTCATGGCTTTGTTTTCTTCTTGTGGCTCTGGGGGTCCTGCAGGGAGTTTGGGCATGGTTGTGCCTTTCTGTTCTGGGTTTGCCCTGCATGCAGATTCTGCTCTGAGCCTTGGGGTCAGTCCTGAATGCTGGTCTTCCAGATCATCCTGGTTGTGAGCTGAGAAACAAGTGTGAAGTCCCCTCTCTTCTTCCCCTTCACAGCCGGAGCATTTGTGCTGAGGCTCTTCACCACCGAGTCACTCCCCTCCTCTGGGAACCAGAGTGAAGTCTGGCTGCTGCATTTTGTGGACCAGTCTGCACCTCCTGGGGCCAAAGTGAGGTGGTTGCAGCATCTCATACACCCCTACTATGGGCCCCCTTTCCTCTGTCCTGTGGACCAAGTGAGGTCTGGAGCACTCTTCTGCCACTTTCTTCCTCCTCCCTCCCTCAGCAGTAGAGTTCCGAGTGGGGACTTGCATTCAGCTGTGTCACCGCTCTTCCCCTTTATTTCTCTTTTGTTTAACCCTCTGCTCCCATGCAGGTACCTTAATGCAACCAGTGCGTTTCTTATCTGTGATTGTGCATTGTTTAGAGGGTCCTTGGTTTACGTTTAGGTGTTTTATTAGTTGTAATCTTCAGAGGAGTTTTTCAGAGGTCTTTCTCATGCCGCCATTTTGTTGCTGTCTCCAGTGGAGGAGTTTTAAGAGTAATAATAATAAATCCTCCCCAAAATAACATTTGATGAGAGCTAACAATATGGCAGGCTAAGACAACCTTAGATTTCTCCAGAAACAAACACATAGAAGAAATACGTTATGATAAATGTACTTCTGATAGCATAGCCAATATGTTGGGTCTATAAGAGGATTCCTTAGAGGTTGGAGGAAGAGATACCACCCTGGTACTCCACAGCTCTGGCAGAGACTGGACTTATGTTTAAAGGATAGAAGACTAGGCCCTTCAGTGAAAGGCTGAATTAGGACAGAATTTACCCACTGATTCAGAAAGGCACTTGGAGGCTTGTACCTTACCTATGCATTTGGTAAAAAGAAAAGTCTACCAGGACCTATCCCTTAAAAGGGGTTTGTTTTAAAATTTAGTAATACCCCAGGGTTACATAAATGCTCTGAAGATATGAAATTGATAGTACAAATTGACTCAAGGCTAATGATATGCCTGGGGCACTCTGTACACTAAACACAATACTGTTCATATAACTTTGTATTTCCTGGACTTGGGTAAATGTGGTAGGGTGCCAGAGTCTCACAGTGGGCACACACTTGAATCTCATGTGGAAGAGGGAAGAACACAGCTTTGATACATTACTGAAAGGTACTGAAGGATTTTAGGACAGGTTACTTATCCTCCTTTAGCCAACACTTCCTCAAGATTAAAATTAGAGTAATAACAGCAATTTAATAACTTTGTTTTGAGAATTCAGTGGGGTAATGGGTATGACTGGATTCTGTAAAGGTTTAGCTCGCTTTTCATTAATCACATTTATTGAAACTAAATCAATAGAAGTTTTTTTTTTATTATATTGATTTCCTCTTTTCTTTCATTGCTAGTCTTGTAAAATATTTTTCTGTTATATTTCCTGTAAATTAACATATATTTAACATATATTTATTTTAGCTTCTTTCGGCTCAATTAGGCCTTTATTTTCTAGCCTGAGAATCTTAACTACTATTATTGACTTGCTTGTTTGTGAAAATGTGCTTTTTTTTTTTTTTTTACAAACATGTACCTCACTGAAAAACAATCTATTTATAAATGAAATACTATCTTTGTATTCTCTGCCTAGCATTGCACCTTAAGAATAGTAAACACTTGTGATTGTTGTCAAATGATTTAAAACTCTCTTAGTGTTAGCACCGGAACTGTCTATAGAACTCAGTCATTGCAGAGTGCATCTTGCAAAACAAATGTTTTAGCATTGCCTCACTCTTTCTCTACACAAAGGTAAGCCATAGTACCAGTTGTTTGTGTATGTAACCAGTGTTTATTGGTTGATACATGATTGTTAAAAGAGTAGAAAAATTCTGAATAATATGAATGAAATTTTATATTAGCTCAGAAAAGAGTTCTGGGGTTTATCATCATAGAAAAATTTGTTACTTGATATTTAGGTCATTCAGCATAGATTGGTTGGGAGTACAGAGAAGAACAGGCATGCCTGAGAGCTCAGAATTTAGACACATTGTTGTATCAGTTAATCTGGTAAGAAATATGCACAAGATATGATGATGATATTGGGGTCAGCTAGGGTAGGGGTTCCTAACTGGAGATTAAAGGGATGATGGGAAAATTAACCAGGGAAAGACTGGATGCTGAATGGGGCAGGCCAGTAAAGAGGAAGCTGAGAAGCTTGAGCGATGTTGGCGGGGGAAGATGTGGAAGGGCTTTTAGGGTGTAGGAATGACATGTTTTGAGTATATTGCTGCAAAAAAAAATCACTAAGACAGCATTTCTTTACTCAAAAACATTAGAAGTCTTTAAACACCTAGTCAGTTTAGTTAGAATATCAAGCTGCCAATAATACTGCTCTGCCCACAGGCCTTGAATCTCTGGGTAAACTGCAAGCAGCCAATAAAAACGACCTTATGGCCCCCCTCTCCTAGAGCAGAGATTTATCAGAAAGGCACTGGTGTAATGGTGTGGGTTTTGCTTTTCACTACAAACCCAAAGATGCATAAATTGTCCTTTCTTCAGGAACTTTACTTGGGTCTGCTGTCATTCCTCAACCTGTAGATTCTGGAGTGACTGAATGTTTTTCAGTTGCCACATTGTACCCATCTGTTTCTTGAGGTTGCTCTTTTTACAAAGTTATGAGGGAAGAACTTGGTGCTGGTGATAAATGGGTCAAGTGTAGGGGTGCTGGTGGCATGAGAAGATGTCAGCCAGTCCTATTAGGGAAAATGAAGCATTTTTAGACAATTCAGGGTTAACTATGCTCAGGAATAAAGTCGGGGCAAGTCATCAGTAGATCGGAGTGCAGGATGAATTGAAGTAGCCAAAGCAGAGAGACACCACCAGAGAGTGAGGCATTAGGAGCCAAACTGAGTGAGGGCATATGGGTTTCCAGAAGTGCCTCCACAAATTAATTCACTGAATCTGGTTCCTGCCCATAGTTTTTCTGTCATGGTGAAAGGTCAGGTTCTGTGGTTGTTCCAGCAGGCTACCCATGCTGCCTGTCTCAGAAGATTCTGTTTGGCCAAAATGAGAACTTTTATATGGAAGTGATATAGTAAAGTGCTATAAAGCATCATGCATAATGATAAACTATGGCATTCATTCTTTTTTTTTTCTTTTTTTTTTTTTTTTTAATTATGTGGGTAGTTCCCTGGCTGGGAATCGAACCCAGGCTGCAGCGTTGACAGCACCAAAGCCTTAAGCCACTACACCACCAGGGAACTCCTGGCATTCATTCTTAAACTTCATTTTCAAACTAAACCTCTCCTTAATGCTTAATGATATATTACTACTGAATAAGATTTATTAAAATATTTTCCAAAGCCATTGTTATGAATATAAGATCTTATCTGAAACCTCTGCTTCAGTAAAATTTTAAGTATTAAAAATAAATTTCTTTGGATTAGCTACTATGACTGTTTATATAATTCACACATCATAAACAGTATTTAAATTGAAACATTCATTTTTATGACTAATTTGACCTATCAGTAGATCATTTTCATGGTTGTCATATATTTGGGTATGTTTAGCACAATTTTTCAGCCATGCTTTCTTAAAGATTTTTTAAACTCTTGTATTATTTGCTTTTTAAATTCACCTAAAGCTCTGTCTCAGTTTAATGAATTCTATAAATCACTGGGCTAGTAAAGAAGATTCTCCTGTTTAGTGTAATTAAGCTAGGTTGCCTACAGTTTATGTTCAGCAAAGGTTACTTCACTTTGGTACAACAGCAATGTTTTTGAACATCCATCTGGAATAGAGTGTTTTGCAGAGCTCCTGAGTTTTCGGCCGAGTCACAGCTCTGCCATCTGTAGGGTCAGGGTCATTCTGCAGTGCTCATTTGTGGGGTTTTCCATTTAATATTATTTTACTCCCTTTAAGATGTGTATGTGTATGTGTGTCTGTATGCAAGGTATGACAAGTTTGAGAACTTGCCACCTTGTGCTTACATCAGCAGCACTGTACAAACAACTCAGTAAGGTTTCATAACTTTGGTATATCTGTCTCACAGCTGTGTTCGTGGGACGATGTCTTGCTGAGTGGCGTTCATTGCATGTTTTTGTGGCTGTTGTGAGAATGTCAAAGCTTGAATTAGAGCAATGAACAAACATTAAATTTCTGGTTAAACTTGGCAAGAGTGGAAGTAAAATCAGGGGACATGTTAGTCCAAGTTTATGGGGATAATGCCATCAAGAAAACAGCAGTGTACAAATGGATTACATGTTTTTCTGAGGGAAGAGAAGCGTCACCGATGAAAAGAGGTCGTGACAGTGAGTAACAAGCAGAACTGACAAAAACAGTGCAAAAATTTGTTGAATTGTGCGTCAAAATTATTGGCTGACTGTGAGAAGCATAGCAGACCAAGTGAATATCAATGGAGAAACCATTAGGAAGATCTTCACTGAAAATCTTAGCATGAGAAAGTTGTGTGCAAAAATCGTCCCGAAGGAGCTCACTGACGAACAAAGGCAAAGGAGAGTTGAAGTTTACCAAGACATTTTGGAGAGGTAAGACAATGTTTTGGGCCATGTTAATCACTGGTGATGAAACCTGGATGTACCGATATGATTCTGAAACAAAGTGTCAAAGTGCACAATGGAAGTCAGCCAATTCTCCATGACCAAAAAAGTTCCATCCATCCAAACCAAAAGTCAAAATGATGTTGCTAACCTTTTTTGATATCAGAGGGATTGTTGATTATGAATTTGTACCAACTGGACAAACAGTCAATCCAGTTTACTATTTGGAAGTGCTGAAAAGGCTGCATGAAAAAGTTGGATGACAACGACCTGACTTTGTGCCAACAACTGATGGCTTCTGCATCACAACAATGCACTAGCTCACATGGCAGTGTCTGTGAGGGAGTTTTTAGCCAGTACACATATAACTGTATTGTGACACCTTCCATACTCACCTGATCTGGCTCCCAATGACTTTTTTCTTTACCTGAAGATAAAGGAAATATTGCAAAGAAGACATTTTGATGGCATTCAGGACATCAGGGTAATACGATGACAGCTTTGATGGACATTCCAGAAAAAGAGTTGCAAAATTTCTTTAAAGGGTGGACTAGACACGGGCATTGGTGCATAGCTTCCCAAGGGGAGTACTTCAAAGATAACCTTAGTGATATTCAGCAAGAGGTGTGTAGCACTTTTTCTAGAATGAGTTCATGAACTTAATTGTAAGACCTTGTAACATTAAGGTTCAGTCTCAGAAGATAAAGAAACTTTAAGTCATAGAGTGATGAGTGCTTCTGAAAATGGAAGTGCTTGACCAGGCCCTGTAGGAATGGTTTGCAGGATAGTTGTATTTCTGGGCCCATGTTGCAAGAGAAAGCAAGAGAATTCCATGAGAAAACAAACATTGAAGATCAGTGGCTTGTTTACCTGATGCAAGGTTTGTCACAACATCCGTAAGCTGGACTTGTCACGTTTTGAAGCTGATTTTGAAGCTGCAGCTTCTTTTTGTGAGGTGTTTAGTGAATTGGTTGCAGAAAATGACTTGACCCCAGAGCAGATTTATTGCAGATGGGACTGGATTAATGTGGAAGTGTCTGCCTAATTCTACTTTGGCTGGTGGCAATGAGAAGGTGGCTCACAGGTTCAAGCTAGTAAGAATGTACAACTGTGCTTGTTTGTTCAAATGCATCAGAAAACCTTAAGGTAAAGTTTTGAGTGGTCAGCAAATTTACTAAACCAATGTACTTTAAAGGCATAACTAACCTTGCTGTAGAATCTGCAGTATAGATTATAATGCACACAGTAACAGTTGGGTGAATGCAAGTATTTTTACCAGTGGTTTCATTATTTGTCCTCAGTGTTAAAGAAAATTTATGAAAGAGAGGAATACCAGAGAATAATAAAGTTCTGTTGCTGCTGGATAACTGTCATGCACATCCTCCTGTGGAAGAGCTCATTAACAGCAATGTTTTTTGTATGTTATCTTCCAGATGATGTCACTAGTCTTACCTCCCGATCACTAGGGAGTGATACTGAATGAACAGGCATAAAAGTTCATGTGAAAAATAAATAATTTTGATGGGACAATTCTGGACAGATTACACTGTCAGTTGTGCTTGGAATTCTATGAGAAGTGAAGCATACAGAAATGTTGAAGAAAGTTGTGCCCAGCTGTGATGTTTGTGGAATCCTCCTCCTCCATCGACTTTGAGGAGTTTCCAGTCAGTAATGCAGCTGCCAGTAGCGGAGTTTATGATGACATCTGTGAGTTAGTTAACTCTGCTAATTACAAAATGAATTTGTCCCAAGATGAACTCAGTGGCTGGCTTGCTGTGAATGAAGCTATTCCACTTAATACAAAAGATATCAAAGACACTGTTGTGAATTGTGGAAAAATGAATGTTGCAGAGGTAGAAAAAGTATCCTGGCAGAGAGCTACTGCAGCATTTGAAACTGTAATAGCTTTTGCAGAACAGCAACCATTCTTTACTTCTCAGCATGTTATGCAGCTGCACATCAGGCAAAACCTGACTGTGCTGTGAGTGGTGTAGGGCCTCAAAGCAAGCGAATATTCGTTCATTTTCCAGGAAAGTTGCACACAAGTTTGCCAGTACAGAATTGTCTACCAGTGTAGATCCAAAACCACCCACATCCACTTCTGATCCTGTCGTAGCTACATCATCCCATCCTGATGATCCTGATGTGGTGTCTACCCAGTAAACTCTCTATCCCTAGTATAACAGTTTTAAGGGTGTGTGTTTTCTTCTAAGTTACTTGAACTTTAAAAAATTATAGTAGTGAAGTTTATTAAGTTGAAAAATTTATTGACTGCCATTTAACTAAAATTGCACACTGCATTCACAAAGCTGTTTTTATAATAAAACTGTTACTTTAAGTTTGTCTTTGTCTTGATGTGCTTTTAATTACTGTATTTCAATATTAATATCAAGACAATACAGAGTTTATGGTATGGTATAGTCTAGAGTATAGTATTAGTTACGTCTGTTTTTAATAGTAACTCTCAAGCAACCAGAAACTACACACCCAGCATCTACAAATCCCCGGGTGCCAGTTAACTGAGCATCTACTGTATATCTAGAACCATATTTCCTATTTGGCATGATTCTTTGTTTATATGTATGATACACAGAATACACATATATGACAAAGTGATATTCTTAAAGAATAAAGAGTAATAACAAGATCCCTATTCAGCCTGTTAGGTAAAGTTTACCATCCTCAATACCAAACTGTACTGGATAATGGGAATTTGCCTTATTTTTGCAGGAAATAAATTGTTCAGTGAATTTTTATGGGTGTCAACTATACCTGCATTTTAATACTAGGGGACTGTAATTCCTTGAAAATTACTTTATTATACTGCCCTAATGAATCTGAATGGAAAGATATGTTATCCACTCAAATATATTGTGACCAGACTGCATGCATTGTGACACAACACAAAACAGAAGTACTCAAGAACCAGCATTGTCATAGAGTTGAAAGAACATTGGCCTGGGAGCTCCATTGCTTTCTTTGTTACTAACTACTTGTATTAGCTCCTAAGAAAATTTTATCATCTTTATATCACTTTCTTCACTCTAAAAATATAGATTCGTTAGGATTAGATGAACTATAGAAGGCTTTCTGGCTCTTACTACGACATTTAAGTAGGTCTGTAATTGTCTCTAACTGTTGTAATGTTTCCACAGGGTGTTACTTATTGTGGAGAGAGTTCAGCAAGCAGTCTTACCATGTCCAATGTGCCCTGGCATGAGGAAGTGGTACATTTTGTCTGTGAATTGGTGGATCTGCTCCCCAACTATGAAATTGCTTGTGAACATGAACATTCCAATTGCCTCCTAATAGCTCACAAGAAGGTAAGAGTAACTCAAACATTCTTCTGTCACCTTTATCTTTGCTTCTCCCTTCTTCTCTTTTTTCTTTATTGTCCCCTTGCCTTATTATAGTGAGTATCTGCTTGTTTGCTACCTTTTTTAAAACAAACATTGAGAAAACCCTAAATTCTGTCTGGTGAATTCATAAACTGTCTTCTGTGTGTAATTTCTTTGATTTTAGTCCTCACCTAAGCACTTGAAGTGCTTCCTGGGTTGTAATTGGTTCATTCCAAAAAAACAAAGGCAAAACACTCTTGTACTAACCTCTAGTCTTTTCCTAGAATGACAAGGGAAAGCTAAAATAGTAACCAACCCCTGTGTGAGTGTTTCTGACTGTCAGAAGAAATATTGAGGCATTTATCAAATTTTAAATCACTTGGAATCTTGGCCGCTTGAGAAATTTTTCTGAGATTTTGACTCATGACTCTATTTCCCTTTTTCTTCCGTGCTTTTCTTTTTATTGTTAGACTTATTGGGGTGACATTGGTAGCAAGAATTACATAGGTTCCAGGTGTACAATCCTACAGTGCATTGTCTATATGTTGCATTATATGTTCACCACCCAGTGACAGTTATCTTTAAAACTGTGGAATGCTACACAAATTTGCGTATCATCCTTGCCCAGGGGCCATGCTAATCTTTTTCGTATCGTTCCCATTTTAGTGTATGTGCTACTGAAGTGAGCACTCTTTGGTGCTTTTATTAGGCAGAACAAGTACATGAATCTAGTATATTTCTTCAGTAAATAATGCTTTGCAAAGGAAAATTTCACTTCTTGGTAGAGGTAGGCCATTAAAATAAGAAGAAAAACTCTAATTAGGAAGCCAGTACTAGAGTAGCTATTATAATATGTCCTTATGGAGATATTTACACAGAAACACTGTAGCATCCGAGATTTTATTCAAAATAGTACATAGTGAGGTACATAATATGTAGATGAGCTCAGGGTTGTTGAGGCTAGATCAAACTTGTCTAATCCACAGGCTGCATGTGGCCCAGGATGACTTTGAATGAGGCCTCAAACAAATTCATAAACTTTCTTAAAACATTACAAAAATTAAGCTTGGATCTTTCTTTTAGCTTATCAGCTATCGTTAGTGTTAGTGTATTTTGTATGTGGCCCAAGACAATTTTTTTTTCTTCTAGTGTGGCTCAGGGAAGCCAAAAGATTAGACACCCCTGGGATAGATGATGGATACTTAGAGATTCATAGTACTCTGCCCAGTTTCCTGTTCAACTCCTGCATTAAAAAAATGCTTTTTAAAAATGTGGAAATGGTTGAACCTTGAAAACATTATTCTATGTGAAAAAAAACAGACACAAACAGCCACATATTGTATGATTTCATTTATATGACATGTCCAGAATAAGTAAATTCATAGAGACAGGAAGTAGATTGGTGGTTGCCAGGGGCTGGGAGAAGAACAAATTGGGAAGTGACTGCTAATAGCTATGGGATGTCTTTTTTGGAGTGATGAAAATATTCTGTTGTTGGTTGCACAACTTTTGTCTATATTAAAAACCACTGAATATTACACTTTAAAAGGTTGAATTTTATGGTATGTGAATTATATTACAATAAAGGTCAATTAATACCAAAAAGGTAGTAAAAAGTTCAAGGGTGGGTTACCTCTTCTTATGCAAATACTTTTTAAACAGGTGAAGTCAAGCTTAGTAAGAACATAAAAGGTTCACTTTTTTCTTCCTCCAAACCTAAATGACTTCCTAAAGAGCTTCTGAAGTTAATGACATTAAATAATATAAAAAGGGCTCAGTTCAAATTTCACATGCTGTAATACAAAAATATATAAGGTTATAAGTCCTTCATACTTTGGTTTTATTAATAGTTAGATTGTATGTAGCTAACCTATGGGCTTCCAGGCCATAGGTCATAATCTAATATAAACATTGAAAAGATTATGTTCTGGGAACATCAAGGAATAAAGAAATAAAGGCCACCTGATATTTGAAATGTTAATTAAAATGTGTACAAAGATAACTAGCTTACTAAACTAAATCTTTTTTTTTAATTTCTCAATTACAGTTGACATATACAATATATATTAGTTTCAAGTATATACCATAGTGATTAGACATTTATATAATATGACTTACAAAGTGATCATGCATATAATAAATCTAGTACCCATCTGATACCATACATAATTATTACCATATTATTGACTATATTTCCTAGGCTGCACTTTACATTCCTGTGACTATTTTGTATTAGTAAGTGCCAATTTGTTCATCTTAATTCCTTCCCCTTTTCACCCATCCCCCACCCCATTCCCATCTGGCAACCACCAAAATGTTCTCTGTAGCTATGAGGTTATATCAGTTTTGTTGGTTCGTTTATTTTGTTCTTCAGATTCCACATATAAGTGAAATTATATGGCATTTGTCTTTCTCAGTCTGACTTACTTCACTTAGAATAATACACTCTAGGTCAGGGGTGTCCAAACTTTTGGCTTCCCTGGGCCACACTGGAAGAAGAAGAATTGTCTTGGGCCACACATAAAATACACTAACATTACCAATAGCTGATGACCTTAAAAAAAAGATCCATGCCTAATTTTTGTAATGTTTTAAGAAAGTTTATGAATTTGTGCTGCATGTGGCCCATAGGCTGCAGGTTGTACAAGCTTGCTCTAGGTCCATTGGTATGGTTGCAAATGATAAGCTTTTATTCATTTTTGTAACTTGAGTAATGTTCCATTGTACATGTGAACCACATTTGCTTTGTCCATTTATCTATCATTGGGCACCTAGGTTGTTTCCATATCTTGACTATTGGCAATAATACTGCAGTGAATGCAAGGATACATGTATGTTTTGGATTTCTCAAATAAATACCCAGAAATGGAATTGCTGGGTCATAAGGTAGTTCTATTTTAAATTTTTTGAGGAACCTCTATAGTGTTTTCCATAGTGACTGCACCAATTTACAATTCAACTAAAAGTATATGAGGATTCCCTTTTCTCCACATCCTTGCCCCTACACTGTTTGTTGCAGTACATATTAACCATACCTATTCTGACAGGTATAGGGTGCTATCTCATTGTGGTTTTAATTTGCATTTCCCTGATAATTAGTGATGTTGAGCCATCTGTATGTCTTCCTTGGAGAAATGTCTATTCAGGTCCTCTGCCCATTTTTAATCAGATTATTTGGGTTTTTTGGTGTTAAGTGTATGAGTTCCTTATATATTTTGGATCATAACCCCTTATTGATATATTATCATCAGTAATATTCTCCCTTTCATATAAAAAGTGTTTATTTTTTTGTTTTGTTGATGGTTTCCTTTACTGTGCAAAAGCTCTTTAGTTTGATGTAGTCCCATTATTTTATTTTATTATTTTCCTTGCCCCAGGAGATATATCAGGAAAAATATTACTAAGAGCAATGTGAGAGAGTTTACTGCCTGTATTTTCTTCTAGGCGTTTTATGGTTTCAGGTCTTACATTTAAGTCTTAAACTTGTTTTAAGTTTATTTCTGTATATGGTGTAAGAAAAGGGATCCAGTTTTATTTTTTTGTATGAGTCTGTCCATCATCATCATACAACATCATGTATTGAAGGGACTTTCTTTATTCCATTGTATATTCTTGCCTACTTTGTCATAGATTGACCATATAGGTGTGGTTTTATTTCCAGGTTCTCTCTATTCTATTTCATTGATCTGTCTGTTGTTATGCCAGTATCATGCTGTTTTGATTACTATAGCCTTGTACAATAGTTTCATATCAGATAGCATATTACCTCCAACTTTGTTCTTTCTCAAGATGGTTTTGGCTATTTGGAGGCTTTTATAGTTTTATAAAACTGTTAGGATTATTTGTCCTGGTTTTGTAAAGAATGCCACAGATATTTTATAGGTATTGCATTGAATCTGTAAATTGCTTTGGGTAGTATAGACAGTTTAATGATGTTAATTCTTTCTATTTATGAGCACAGTGTATCCTTCCATTTATTTGTATCTCCTTCACTTTTTTTTTCAATGTCTTATGGTTTTCTAAGTATAGGTCTTTTACCTGTTTCATTAAATTTATTTCTAGCCATTTTTAAAAGCAATTATAAATAGGATTGTTTTCTTAATTTCACTTTCTGATAGTACATTATTGGTACAAAAAAATGAAACAGATTTTTGAATATTTTGTATTATTCTACTTTACCAAATTCATTTATCAGTTCTAAAAGTTTTATGGTGAGTTCTTAAGGGTTCTCTATATATAGTATGATGTCAACTGTAAATAATGAGAATTTTACTTCTTTCTTTCTAATTTGGATGCCTTTTATTTATTTCTCTTGTCTGACTGCTATTGCTAGGACTTCCAAAAACTATGTTGAATAAAATGGTAAAAGTGGGCATCCTTGTCTTATTCCTGATCTTAAGGAAAATGTTTTTGCTTTTCACCATTGTGTATGATGTTAGCTGTGGCTTTTATTATCCTGAGGTATCTATGTTCCCTCTGTTCCCACTTGGCTGCGATACGTTATCATAAATGGATGCTGGATTTTGTCAGATGCTTTTTCTGCATCTATTGATTTGACCATGTGATTTTTATATTTCATTTTGTTTATGTGGTGTATCACATTAATTGATTTGCAAGTACTGAACCAAATTTGGATCCTAGGAATAAATCCCTCTTGATCATAGTGTGTGATCTTTCAGCGTATTGCTGAATTTGGTTTGCTAATATTTTGTTAAAGATATTTCCATCTATGTTCATCAGGGATATTGGCCTGTAATTTTCTTGGGTGTGTATGGGTGTCTGGTTTTGGAATCACAGTAATGTTGGCCTTGTAAATTGAGCCTAGGAACCTTCCCTTCTCTTCATTTTTTTGGAATAGTTTGAAACAATAGGTGTTAATTCTTTTTTGAATGAATTCACCTGTATAGCTCTCTGGTTCAGGACTTTTTTGTTGTTGTTAGGAGATTTGTGATCACTGATTTAATTTTGTTAGTAGTTCTTGGTCTGTTCAGATTTTATTTTTCTTCTAGATTCAGACTTGGAAGATTATATGTTTCCAGGAATTTATCCATTTCTTCCAGGTTATCCAGTTTGTTGGCCTATAATCACTTATATTATTTTTTTATAGTCCTTTGCATTTCTGTGATATCAGTTGTCCGTTCTCTTTCGTTCCTGCTTTAATTTGTTTGGGTTTTCTCTTTCTTGATGAGTCTGGTTAAAGGTTTACCAATTTCCTTTAACTATTCAAAGAACTAACTCTCAGTTTCATTTATTTTATTTGTTTAGATGATTTCATTTACTTCAGATATTTATTATTGCCTTCCTTTCTATTCACTTTGGTCTTTGTTCTTCTTTTTCTAGTTCCCTTATGTGTAAGGCCAGATCGTTTATTTGAGATTTTCTTTTCTTTTTGCAGTAGGCCTATATTGCTGTGAATTTTCCTCTTAGCACTGCTTTGACTGTGTCCCATAGTTTCGGGGTCTTTTCATTTTCATTATCATTTGTCTCAATGTATCTTTTGGTTAATTCCTTGATCGCATTGTTAACCCATTTATTGTTTAGTAGCATGTTATTTAGTATCCACGTGTTTGTATGTGTTTTTAGTTTTCTTTTTGTAATTGTTTTCTCATTTTGTACCATTGTGATTGGAGTAGATGCTTGATATGATTTCATTATTTATAAATTTACTGAGACTGTTAGTGGCATAACACGTGGTCTGTCTTGGAAAATGTTGTATGTGCGTTTGAAAAGAATGTATATTTTGCTGCTTTGGTTGAAATATCAATTTGATTTAAATACCATTTAAATTTATGTGTTATAATGGGTCATTTAAGGTCACTATTTCCTTGTGGATATTCTGTTCGAATGATCTATTCATTGATGTCAATGCAGTGTTAAAGTCTCCTGCTATTATTAATACTATTAACTGTATTACTTTTCATTTCTCCCTTTATATCCATCTGTATTTGTTTCACATATTTAGGTGAGCCTACATTAAGTGCATGTTTACAAGGGACATATAGTCTCTTTGGATTCATCCCTTTATCATTATAATATGTCCTTTTCTTGTCTCTTGTTATGTAGCTTTTGTTTTAAAGTCTATTTTATCTGATATAAAAATTGCTACCACAGCCTTTTTATTTGTTTTCATTTGCATAAAACATGTTTTTTATCTCTTAATTTTTGTCTGTGTTTCTTTCAGACAGAAGTGGTTTTCTGTAGGCAGCAATATGCATAGGTCATGAATTCTTATTCATTTAGCCACCCAAGGTCTTTTGAATGGAGTACATAAACCACTTATATTTAATTATTGATTAGTATGTAGTTGTTGCCATTTTATTATTCATGTTTCCAATATTATATTTTTTTTCTAAAGAAGTCTTTTCAACATTTCCTGCAATACCAGTTTAATGATGATGAACTCCTTTTGTTTTTTTCTCCTGTGTTAGAAACTTTATGTCTTCCTCAGGTTCAAACTGATAGCCTTATTGTGTAGAGTAATCTTGGTTGTAGG
>PVJL010009104.1:41171-60302 GCA_004026885.1 Lyroderma lyra | reverse complement strand
CGGGGGCGGGAGCGAGCTCGGCGGGGGATCTCTGGGATTGGGTGAAAAGTGAAGGGAGAGACACTTCTTTCACCTGGGTGGGTGCAGGGTCACGAACGTTCACAGTGCACGGAGCTGGCACCCGGGGACGAGACAGCAGCGAGGGGCTCTGTGGTCTCCTGCTCTAGTGCGGTGGGTCGTGCCCTCGGGGGGTCCAGAAAAAGAAAGTTACTCCAACATTTCAGAGATGCGTTATCTTCGAGGGAAATCGGCGGTGGACAGGCTCACTTCAGGGAAACGCTGACCTCGGTCAAGGAAGCCACAGGCCTCGGACGTGACAGGACTCCCCACCACGGCCCGCGCTGAGTTAGGGACTTGTGTGTTCAGCCCGTCCGGTGAGGTCACTTCCGGGCTCTGAGTGTGTGCCGGCCTCCCCTGAGCGGTCAGGTTCCACCTGTGGCCCCTTTTGTGTCCACACAACCCAACTGGGCTGAGTTCTTCCCGTGGCCCCGGATCCCCCGATGACCGGAAACCAGCCCCTCCCCCCTGGGTCAGGACAGAGGAGCAGCCCTCCAGCTGACAGAGGGCACTGAGGAGGCCCTGCCCTGGCATGCCAGCCCGGCAGCCCACAAAGACTCTGTTTGGCTTCCTTCTCGGCCTCAGAGGTGCTTCTCATTCTTCCGGAATTCACATGTTGTCCAAGTGGATTTTGCTCCTCTAACCGCCATCCTGACCCACATGCCCTGCTAAGGCCACCGACTGAGGAGGGAGGCCTGCGGCCCCAGGACCACACAGCTGCTGTAACAGGGACAGGAAGGTGCCCTGCGTCTGGCGGCACAGTGGTGACCGGCCCAGGGACAGTGTCGGGAGGGCTGTGGCTTCCCGAGTGGCAGGTAATCGTGACATGGATCGCCCGACCCAGACAAAATGCAGCCACTGTTACGTCTGCCTTCACGGACAAAGAACCACTTGGCCCCACAGGCAAAGTAACTGTGAGAACATTGTGATTTCATTTCTTATGAATGAACAGCATAATTGCTGTGATTTTCCAACTCTGAAACTCCTTTTACTCTGAAGAAAGAAATAACACAGCCCGTGTCAATGGCTGACACTGGTGACATTCAGCAGGTGCACCACGAAATGTTACCAAGCCTGGGGGACAGGGTCAGCAAAGCCACTTGCCATGCTGGGGCTCCCTGTGGCAGGCTTTTGGGGCTGTCAGAGCCATGTGGATGTCTAAGCACCTTTGAACAACTGGGAGCAGGTGGGCTGCTCTCTGAATCAGAGGATGACCTGGAAACAAGTCTGAAGGGAGAGGACATAGACCGGAATCTGCCCCAGAGGGTGCTCCCTCCTTCTCTGCCAGCCCGGCATGGGGGTGGGGTAGGTCTAATAGGGTCCCAGGAGCCCCACCCTGGGTGCGTCCCTGTCTGGGTCAGCCCCAGGCCTCCATTCCTCCTGACTTGTTTTAGTTAAAATGGTAGTAACTTTTGCAAAGATTCTTTTCCCCACAAAAAAGTCTTTTAGCTCATTATGCCGTCAGTTTGAACCTATTTCCTCTAGACCTTGCTGATGAACTTACCTTTGCATTATCAAACCAGATATTTTCCTTCTGAAATAAGAATCCTGTTGCCATTCCTGGAGTGTGAGAATGTGGAAAAGGTTAAGTTTTAAAAATAGTGCCCTTTATCTTATTTTTTTCCCCTGGGCAACCCTTGGGAATATGTCCTCGGTCTGGAATTCTCTCCGTCCACGCGTGCTTCAGCAGTTAACTCCTTACTTTTCGAAACTCGCCCAAGCCCAGCCTCCTCTGGGAAGCTTCCTTTAATACCTGTCCTGTCCACCTGCCCGGTTCGACTGGGATGTCCTCGTCCTCCAGCCTGGAGCCTGCCGCCCTCCGAGCAGTGGCTGGAAAGCACTAGAACTGCTAGTTTAGGGACTGTCATCCTCGCTGGGCTCTACCCTCCTGGAGGGAGGGCTCCTGTCTTCTGTGACCTGTGCTGGTGCTGTGCACGGTGCTGGTATATAGTAGGTGTTCACTACACGTTCAGTAAGTGGATAAATGGAAATATACTTATCATCCCTATCCCCTAACTTTATGTCAACCTCTTACCACCTCAACTACTGCAATGTTCTGGGCGGACTGTGGGTCATTCATGGTTTCAGCATTATAAAATGATATTGTTGGTTTTGAAAAGTAATAATAAATAACACTAACCTGTTTTATATGTAATACGAAAGTTCAAACAGTGCATAAGATCAGAAAAAAGTAAGAACGATGTGAAATCTGTCTCCACAGAAGCAACTGCAACAATTATTGAGCGTTCTCCTAGTTTTCTATGTGTATATGTTGATGTCGTAGTATGTGCCCCTTTGGCATAAGGATTAGTTTTGAAAAAATAAAATTATTTTTAAGAAACTGCCTACGGCGGAGGAGCTCTGAAAGCCTGTGAAAGTTTACCCTTTGTAAGGGAAATTACACCTAGAGGGAAATCTGCATTTGTAAGTCTGTCTCCCTGTCCATGCCCGGAAGAGGAGGATGATTCTAAACCACAAGGAGCTCTTTAACAATAGAGAAGGCAGCAGACTGAAATCTGCAAAACAACCCAGCCATTGTTGACCTTGCTTTTCCTGGTGGCAGGCCTCCCCCACCCAACATCTCTTTCTTGAAAATGCTACTTAAGGTGGTGGCTTTGGCTGCCTTGTGGAGTTGACTTGTTTTCCTGGATGTCTCCCATGTACACTCGAGTTGTTCATGCTAATAAACTAGTATTTGTTTTTCTGCTTTATATGTCTTTTACTAGGGAGTTTCAGCCAAGAACTCAGAAGGGTAGAGAGAAAATTATTTCATGTACACATATGTATACACTCATGGACACACACACATACGTGAGGCCACTTGTACAAAGGTTCCGGGATCACCACACACACCATCTCAGTAACGCAGTATCTTGGATATATTTGATGTCAATAAACATAGCTACATTATATTTATGGCCTGCATGGTATTTTCTCGTGAGGAGGGATGGATGGTGCAGTGTTGTGATTGACAGCCTTAAAAGTGCCTTCGTTTTCTTTCTTTCTTCGTTCCTTCTGTTAAAAATAATAAAACTCAATGGGGTAAATTTGAATGTCTAATTGAGTTTATTACACCATTTATGAATAAAGTAGCACCCCACCTAAAATCTGGAAGGGCGCTCCGATATCGAAGGTGGTACAAAATGGAAGGTTTTTATTGGAAGAAGGGTGGGGGAAGGGGACTGTGAGAGAAAGAGAAGTCTTTCTAGACCGGGACATCATTTTGTTGGGGGAAGGGCACGGGAGAGTTTTATCATGCAGATTGCCCTTTCTTTGTAGGAGGTAGGGCAGGGGTGGTGGGGTGGGGGGAGACACAGAGGGTCCACATGACAGACTGCCTGCCTCCTTGGTGTGGACTAGAAAATTCCAGACTGCTTGGTGACGTTTCTGGGAGTGGTGGACACAGCAAGTAGCTCGGGTATGAAATCTAGGTTTGATAGCGTGGGATTTGGCACAGGTGATGCAGTTTTGGGCCTCTGGTTTTCTCTTTTAACTGTGTGTTGTCTGAGGGTAGATTTCAATAAACGTCATCCCTGGTTCAAAGGCAAATTTTGCAGTTTGAGAAGAATTCCCCACCTGTCATTCAGGTCTTCACGCGCGGTTGCTGGATGCCTCGATGGGCTCGCACGTTTCTCAAGGAGGTGGTGACACAGAAGAGCTGTTATTTACTGAGTATTAGCATGGGCCAGGCACGGAGCAGGGACATACAATTAACCTCCACATCAAGCCTATTATCCCCATTTTACAGGCAAGGGGACAGTCACGGAGTCTCCCTAGCCTTCCATCTGTCCTGCAGACCACAGACGTGTCCTGGCTGGGCCTCCCACAGGCCCACACACTTTTCCATCCTGGTCTTTATCCTGGTTCAAAACCTTGGCTCCCATCAGATAACACACTCGCTCTCCCTCGGCCAACTTTGTGCTTCCATACTTCACCTCCTTCCTCTCCAAAGGCCTTTCCCACTCGTGTGAATCCTGGTTGTTTCATTTTGAAGTGATCGTCCTCTGACCCCGAGTTCCAGTAACGCCACATCTGGTCTAACCTGAATTTTGGGAAAAATCCTTAATTTTACCTTGAAAGATTTTTTCTGTTGTTTCACAAAGGTTAAATATTTCCATGTTAATTTTCAGGGTGTTTATTCCTGCTCTCCTAGAGTACCACAGCATTCCATCAGGGCTGGTGCCTTATTTTGTACTATAATAGTTGGTTTTTTCCCTCATAATGCAGTTCACTGCACTGACAGATGTTTTAATAAATATTTTATTTTTACTTTTTGAAGGGTGGAAGAAGTTATTTGTGGCTCGCCTAGCACTTACTATTTAAAGTTCATGTCTTTGTGTTGTCTGTGTTTCAAGATTAGCTCACACTTGCTATAGGGACTTATTTAAATGCGAAATGTCACATGATAGTGCTGTCAACACTAGAAGGGAAATAAAACTCCATCAACCTGCTGGCAGATATGGTTACATGTGACAGTGCCAAACTGTGCATATATCTGAATGAAATTCCAGTCTCTGCTGAGATTATCTTAGGTTTTATCATGAGATGTCCATGTTATAATAAAACCAAAGACTGCTATTTCTTTTTTTTCATCATTTATCAAATCTACTAAAAAAAGAAAATTGAGAATTGATTCATATTTAAATAAATTGTTTTGCTAAGAGGTCGGCCATCTGCTACAAGCTACATGCTGTAATACGTTGAGTGTAAGAAACATGAGAAATGAATATACACAATATAAAGCAATTTTTAAAAAATTTTAGTTTTCAGTCACGGTCGACACTCGGTACTATCCTAGTTTCAGGTGCGGACCCTAGTGAGCAATGTTTTCTTTTGAAGTAGGGGAACCAGAACCATGGCTGCCTCGGCGTCCCGGCCGCCCGAAGCAAAGGTGAAGGTTCCGGGCAGCCTGTGCACGGGATGTCGCGTTTTACCCGAGAATCTGCAGCGCGCGGATGAGCAAGGACCAGCAAGCGCTGAGATGGGGAGGGGGCTCAGCGTCAGGGCAGGGAGCCGGCGCGTGGGAGCACGCAAGTGTGCAGCGGGCAGGACACGCGAGCCGTCGTCTCCCCAGGGAAGTGACAAGCCGAGCGTGCTCGGTGTCCCGCAGGGCGATAGCGGACACCTACGGCCCTGAGGCCGCCACATTCTGACGTCCCGGGCCTGGGTGGCCGCGTCCAGGGCGACCCCATCGCCCCGACCACACCTCCGCGCGGGTCCCCTGTGTGGGGGCCCCCCGGGGACACAAGAGGCGCGGAGGCGGCGCGATACCCAAATCGCAGTAACCTAAGGCGCGGGGGCGGGACACCGAGACGACGGGCCCAAGACCGCGTGCCCATCCCCGCTTCTCCCGGGGGGCGGGGACTCAGCCGGAACCGGCGCTCCACAGGCGCCCTGAGTCCCGGCCGCCCAGAACCTTCGGGAACGCGGAGCCGGGAGGGGCGCATGCGCGGCGTCAGGCCGGGCGGAAGTGGATGCGCCGCGCTACGTGACGCACTTCCTGTTTGTTGCTGGAGAAAGGAGAAAGGAGAGCGCGAGGTACCGCCGCCGTCGCCAGCGCCGCCCCACAGGAGCTGAGGAGACCCGGCCGCCGCCCTGCCGCGTCTGCCCGCTGCCGGCCCCGCGTCCTCGGTGAGCACCGTCCGGGCGACAGCGTGTGGGGGGCGGGCCGGGGCCGGGGCGTGGGGCCGCGGCGGAGGGTCGGGAGGTCGGCGGTCCGGCGTGGGGCCGGCGAGGGGCCGGGGTTGGAGGTGGGCCCCGACGTGGGGCGGGGCCGAGGGGCCGGGGCCCGCCGTGCAGCCGCCCTCCGCGCCGGCGGCTGGGGGCGGCTGGGGGCGGCGGGCGGGTCCACGGGGCCCCGATCCCCCCGTCGCGGGCCGCACTCGCCCCGCGTCCCTCCTTCCCGGCGGCCTCGGGCGGTAGCGTGAGAGGCCGGGCTCTGCCTGTTTCCAAGGCCCCCGTCGGCGACCCCACACCCGAAGCGAGACGAGGTAGGTGTGCCTCGCAGCGCTGCCGCGGACGGAGACCGGGAAGCGGGCCGAGGGGACGCTTCTAGAACTTTCCACCGATTTTCTCAAAAGTTGGTAGGTGACTAAAATGTCTGACTTTCCCCTTAAAAGACCGGCTTGCTTCGTGTCACTCCATGGCGTGCCGCGGTTCATAGAACTGAGGTGTATTATCCCTAGAAAGGGAAGGACGCGGGAAGTGTGAGTTGTCGCGGAAGGGTTTCCGCGGGTCGTGAGGGTGGCTGGGCAGGTGCGGACACCCCGCCCCGACTGTCTCCGGAGCCGCGGGGGACGTGGCCGGCGCGGAAAGGGCCGCCATTGGCAGGGACGCGCGGCGGCGCTCCGTGCGTTCGCAGCGCTCTGCTCTCGGATGCGGCTCCGGAGTCAGGTTTTCAGGGGAGACTCTTTGAAGGCAACTCATGGGTTTAGTAAAAAAGTCACGACTTAAATGACCGAAAGAGGGAAAAACAGACCCTTACCCTTTGAACTTGTCTGATCACACTTTTTCTAATAATCGTGACTGTCAGAAATGTTTCCGTGGAATCTGAAAGGAATTACGTAGTTCCCTCCTCCCCCATCGCCCCTGGTCTTTGTGGGACGTTCAGTGCAAGCTCTTGTTTCCAGTAGGAGGCTTCCGTTCCTGTGGGGTTGGGACTTGTGTGGTGTGCGAAGATGAGTGGTGCTCTTCTGCACACTATCCGGGGAGCCGTGCGGTGTTTTGGGTTATGGAGAATATGAATTTGGGGACTGAATTGGCTCGGTATGTTAGTTCGTACGTGTGGATACCTTGAGAGGAGGTAGGAGGAGAACAAACGGGTTGAGAAGTTGGTTTTTGAAGTGTGTTTAACTAGGCTTAGTGTGGTGCTGTAGGGGATGAGAAAGTTGGGAATTGGGCCTTTAGAGATGAGTTCAGCACCCTCTTCAAAATACTCATGTTTTACATGTGTGTTTTCTTTTGGATTTGAAAGGGGTGGATTTGGGAAGGCATTTCTGGCTGCAGGACAGATGATGTCTGGTGGGCAGCTGGGGAGTATAGTTTGAGAGACACTCTGAAGACTAAAGTATGGACTGGAAGTTCAAGTCTGATGCCTGCAGCTAAGAAAACAATGCCTTTCCTCTGAGCAAGCCCATTATTTATAAGTGGTGTACCCAAGGGTAGAACCAGGAGCTTTTTCTCTTGTAATAACTTACGTGGAGAGTTTCAAGCAAATACAGTTGTACTTGTCACCACCATTGACATTTTTCATCCTCGCAAACTCAAAAACTAGGTTCCGGATGGGATGGTCTACGTGTTTTTTCCAATTTTAAAGGGCACTTTAAAATTTGGCACGTTATTTTTAGTTCAGCTTTCCCGGATTGCAGTGTAATCCTGACCATGTCACCTTAGCGTGTGTCAACGGTTTCCTCCCACTGGGGAAACGGTGTGTGTGCCTGCACATTGAAGGTAAAGGTCAGTTCAGCTGCTGACACTTAAGTCAGCTCAGTGGGTTGATGCTTAAGGCAGATTGCACTTCACTGCTAATGTCAGTTGGTAAAGCGTAAGTGAAGGTAGTCAGCCTTTATGTTTGTAAGTGGATGTTTTAACAGGATTTAAAAATAACTTTATTTTTTTGCCTTTCATTGTCTTGGAAATGAGTCTAGAATTTAGGATGGTGGTAAAAGTCTGGTTTGGTTTAAATTTGTCTGGACACCACCTCGTGGTGAAAAGCCGGTAACTGCAGGCTTATTAGTGAGTTAGAAACTGGGTTCAATGACAAGATTTAACAAGTGATGTAGTTTCTCTTTGATAAATAGAATTTGTGAAAACTTCCAACTTCAAAAAAAGGGAGGTAAAGTAGGAAAGCAAAGATGGTAGAGGTAAGAATAGCGATAGAAATGATAATGGGAGAATGGAAAGACAATTTTAAAGTCTAATTGGAGAAATGACTTACTGGCTAAATCAGATCGTAAAAATGTGATTTTTATTATATTTTGATTGAAAGGTGTTTTTCCAAACTTGATATATTTAAGAGGACTTAAAAAAAAATCACAGTTGTTCCCTTTTGTTTTAATACCCAGCCTAAGAAAGAAGTAAATATTTAAAAAACCTTATTTTTAAGATGGGGAAAATTTCTGTAAAAGTAGTTAAATTTTTAAGGTTTGAATATTAAATATCAAACCAAAAAAGGATCTGTCCTTTATATCCTCTATATATTATTTCAAAAGCTGTATCTTACTAGGCATAACATGGTTTTCTCTTAAAATTTTATCTCATTTAAAGTTTGGAAGGAATTTTTGGCCATTCTAGGTGAAAAGCTATAGCCACCATTGCATACAGATACGCCAAGTGTCTCCACCCCTATTCTGGCAACCATCAGGTCTACATAGGCCTGTTTCTGTTTTATTCGGTCAGTTTTTCTTTTTTTTACGGTTCTGCATATAAGTGAAATTATATGGTATTTCTTTTCTCTGTCTGACTTATTTCACTTAAGATAATACCCTCTAGGTCTGTCTGTGTTCCAAAGGGCAAGGTTTCATTCTTTATACAGCTGAGTAATAGTCCATTGTATGTGTGTATACCACATGTTTATTCATCTAATAACAGACTCCTAGATTGCTTCCATGTCAGCTATTCTGTTTTAGGAGTTTTAAACTTAGTTGTAAGCCTCAGTTGTCTTTGGAGGAGTGATTTTTTTTTTTTTTTAAAGGCATCATGTGATTTGTGCCCTATAAAATTCCCATCTGACCTTTACCACCAAAGGCCTTGTGTTTGACTGCTTTGCTGGGCAGTCCTGTATGTTCCTCCAGGGTAGGCTTTGATCTTAACTTGGGTTCCTTTGTGTCTATATAGCATTGTCCGCGGCCCAGAGTGCTGGGGAAGTCCTGGTTGAATTGGACCCTCTTTCCTGGTTTCCTCTTGCCTGTATCCTGATTACCCTTCTGCAGTTAAGGAAAGTTGGAAAAAAATATATACATAAAACAAAAAATTTAAGTTTACAAGTACCAGAGACTGAGTACCTGCCAGTGTTTTCTATTTTATTTTAATGAAAGGAATCTAATAGGCAATGTCCAATAGGTGACAATTGCCAGTTGAAAGAATTGTGTGATTTTTGAGTCATAGAGGAAATAACTTTGTGTTTCAGCAGTACTGTAGGGCGTTGGGTCAGAACAGAAGTTGTGGGTAGACCTGATAAGGAACCATCTTCCACATCTGTCTGTTTTTCTCCTACCTATGTTCTGGGAATTCTTCAGATAAAGGACAGATGAGAAACTTCTATAGATTTATCATTTAGTTTTAAAATTCTTCACTGCTTCCATTCCATTAAGCAGTAGTATTGCAGCAAATTAGTTTGATGTCACAACATGAATTAAACATTTAAAAAACATGTTATTTATAATTGCCACCTTTCTAGGTCAGTGGAAGTATTAAGTATTCCAATTTGCTCTTAAGTGCTTAAGATAGGGAATGTCTTCAATGGACATATGACCTTTTGAATTATGTTACTTAAAACAGTGTATAATGAGTACTAGTCTATGGGTAGATAATGAAAGACTTTCTAGAAGAGGGAACTTTTCCCTCCCTTTTCAGTGGAGTCTCTCAGATTGGAAAGGAACAAAGGTTTCAATGTGTGTGGTGTTTTGTTGTTTGAAGCAGAGCGAGGTTTCTTAGATTCTAGGTGGAGACATAATTTGAAAAAGTTCTTGTGGGTGGAAAGATGATCACTTACGTCCAGTAATGCCTTATTTGTATGGGTGGCCAAGATTTGGGAAATACTGTAGCAGAAGGCCTGAGAATGTGGAGGTATCTAAGTCCACACACCAAGCTTGAGGAATTTAGGCATAACCTGTATGTAAGGCCTTGGAGGGTGATGTATTTCTAACAGTAATGATGGGCACATGTACTATTACCTAAGCTTCATTAAGAACACAGGGGATGTGTAATGACTTAGAAATTCCTCTTGAGAAAATTATTAAAATAAAAAATTTCCAACTTAAAGGTACCACCTGAGCTGTGCATAAAACTTGGCTTTTTGAAGCTAACTCATGGTGATGCCCTCACATAGCTGCACCAACATTTGGATTACAAATGGTCAAGGCTCATGGTAGTTACTGGGGAGGAGGAAGGGCCTCTCCAACTGCCTCTTTTATGAACCGACTCCGACTCACCTGTCCTGCCTTCTCCAACCTGCAAGCCGTGGCCTCTTCTTTTCTTGCCTTATCCCTGAGGGATCATTTCTGTCCGCAGCTTTCTTTTTCTGGGGGGTGAGGGGTTAATTTTGTACCCCCTTTGGTGGTGTCCCAGGATTTTTTTGTTGGGGGGGGGGTAGTTCCTGACTGGGAATTGAACCCATGCTGCGGCGTTGAGAGCGTGGAAGCCTAACCACTACATCACCAGGGAACCCCATGTCCCAGGATATTTTTGTTACATTTAATATTTACATCTTTGTTTTGGAGCAAGAATGTTTTCTTTGTACCTTAGAGCTTTCATCTACTGCATACTGGTTTTTATGCATTTGGTACGGAGTATGATTTTGATTCAAGGGGCTGTGTTCTTAGAGAAATTTAATTATCCGTGTATTTAGAGAAATATGAGATGGTTAAATTTGTTAGAGAAGTCTAAAGCGAATGAAGGGAGTTTTTGAACGTAACCACAAGAAGTTGGTTTGGGAACCTGTAGAGGGCCTTTCTAGTCCTTTTTCAGTGGTAACAGGAGTATAAGTAAAGGCAGTTTTGGGAGATCTGTGTACTTTTTTTTGTTTGTTTTTTAAATAAAAGGGAAATCTTAGCAACTTATTAAGGGTAACCTAGATTTATTTTACAAAGAATTCTCCCATTGAGAATGCTCTGGTAATAAATCACCTAAGTGCAAATAGTAATGGTTTAATTTACATGTAGAGGAATCGTAGAAGATATGCTAGCTGATTTAGCTTTGGAAATCAGAACTTCTGTTTTGCGATGAAGGTTTAGACCACAGGGCTCATTTCTGCATTGGAAGGGCTGCTTAAATGGAACTTCAGTAGTCATTTGTAGTGAGCATTGTAAATGGGTCTAGGCTTCTCCTTAAAGGGAAGGTAGAGTAGAGTATATGATACCTAGCATTTATTGGGTGTGCAATAATATTCTAATGTTTTGCCAATTTGGTGTGGTTGTCAAAATTCATCCTTACCAGGACAAGAAGCTTTCTAGATGAATATTTGTATCAGTCCCCTGAGATGCTTGTTTAACATGCAGATTCACAGATTAACATTCCTTAAAGTAAAATAGCTCTTTAGAATGAGCATAGGAGCCCTCATTTAGACAAGTTCCCTTTTTCATGCATACTCAGTGACAATCTCTGTGGACTGCCATTTAGGTGTGTGGCTGTCCGAGCTCCTGTTCCGACAGCACTTGTCCTCGCAGCTCATGGTCCATGCTCTGTACTTTTCTTGAGTCATTTCCGTCTTGAGTTTCTCTCAGTCCTGTCTGTGGGGGCACTGCAGTATTCACTTAGCACTGTTCCCAGTCCTTGCACTGTCTGACACCGAGGAGGCATCATCCCCAGGTTGGAAGAGTGACTGAGGAGGCAGGGTTAAAGCTTCCTGCCCACTGATCCCAGTAAAGCCTCTGTAAGATTCGGGGGAAGATAGTTCAGAACAGCTGACAGGTAGGTGGAAATACAGGCAAAGGAAATACAGACGAGAAGTTCCCAGTTCATTTACAGGTAGCTCTTGAACATGAAAGGATGCTTGGCTTCATGAGTTCAAGCTTCCTGTAACTGGTTGGAGAAACCAGACCAGGTTAATAGTCGTTTCTGAGGCCGGGAAAACCTGAGGCTGATGAAATTAGTCAGAGTTGGTACAGCCACTATGGAAGGCAGTCATGCAGCAGTTGTTTTTGGCTTTTTTGTTTGTTTGTTTGTTTTTAAGATGTATACTTTTTTGATGCAGAAATTTCTCCTCACCTAGAATGATGAAGAAGGCAACTTGCGTGGTAGTGCCTTGGGTCTTTCTGGGGGGTGGGTAACACTAGCCTGTGTGTAACCCTAGGTGGATACTCAGCCTCTGGGCCTCAGGGTTCCCAAGGGAGAGTAAGGACACCAGCAGTGTCCCCCTAGTGCTCCGACTGGTGCTTAACACAGTAAGGGCTCAGATATTAGGCATGTCAAGATGTTCATTCACAGTACCTTCTGCCACCTGGGATAGTTTTCATTTTAAAGGGGAAATTGTCCTGTAACTAGTATTTTTTCTGAACTTGTCTTGCCAGTTACTAGGCTGTTTAAAGGTTTCTGCAAGGTAAGTTGGGTGTATAGGCCTAGTGTCTACGTCCCAGCTGACTGTTGTGTTGCCTCCACTGTTACACTCCTTTAGTTCTCATATACCTACGAAGGTAACTTAGTCTATCCTGGATCCTTTTTTCTTTTTATTTAGTTGTACCTGACATACAATGTGGTGTAGGTTGGAGGTGTACAACGTGTTGATATATGATTACAGTAGTTTAGCTAACACTTTTATCATGTCACATAGTCACATAGCTGTGTCACATAATATCCTGTATATTTTTATTTCATATGAATTCTTATTTGCCAACTTTAACTTTACCTACTCTACCCAAAGTTTAAAAAATAAAGAAATACTAATTTAAATGGCTCCAATTGTGCTCCTTATTTCACTGATGGAGGTTTTCCTGTAGGCAGTAGATGCATTCAGGTCCTATGTAGTGTCATTGGCTGCACATAGCGTGGAAAGTGATTTTTTTAAAGTATGTTTCAAATAGTGACCATAGAATTGACCCCCAGCCTAATACATAGTGATGCCTTCATCAGAAGTCTTGCTAGAGAATTAATTGACCAACAGAGTTAAAAAATGATGATAGGCAAAGAGCAAGTACCAGCCCATCAGGATAGTCATTAATTTACTAAAGCCTTTCAAAGAGTAAGACTTTTGAAAGATTAAGTTAGTGATTATAAACCTTTTATGTACCAATATTTACATTACTGAGGATACCACACACTTAAACGTACACACTGATGAGTAGACAGACCTTTAGCTTCTTCACCCATTGGAATAAATATAAGGGAACTTTAGTAGCTCCCATACATTCTGCAGTTAAATGCTTCTGTGTATCAACTAATTCAGTAAGCTGGTTCATTATTTGCTGGGGACCATATTACTTAGAGCTAAAGATAGAATGGTGTCTGTGGGTCCTGCTCTTAAGGTGTCTGTGATCTAAAGCATTTTAAAACACCACAGTAATGCGTGATGGTTATGAATATTACAACGAGGCATGTATAAGATGCAGTCCAATGTAGAAAGGTATGCGAAGTGTGTCTTCAGGAGAAGGGAGGATGAGGATGGAGAATGTGAGGTGTGAGGACACGCATTCCAGGCCTGGGGTCAGCAGGTGGGCAGCTCAGGCCCAAGTGCGCAGAGCGCATGGCATTGTCTGGAGTCAGCAGGTGCAATCTGGCTTGCATATAGGGAGGAATCAGGATATGAAATCAGGATGACGGGCCTTTGAAGCTATGCATGAGTTTGGGGTTGTACCTGCAAGGTGGTACATACGGTGGTTTTTAGTAGTACCCTTAGGAAATTTAACCTCATTTCAGTATTTACATATTGCAGGAAAAATGGCGTTTATAACTTGTGATTTTTGTGGATATTACAGTGTCCATTGATAAGTCAGTTTTTTAAAATGTGAAAAAATAAAGATACATGTGAAGTAAAAATCAGACCAGAAATTGGTAAAACCTATTAAACTGTAGGGAATTGTGAAAGGGTTTGAGTGACACAGACCTGCCTGACGTGTGTTGTTTTTTCAGTGGTGTAGTTGATAGGTGATGGTCTAAACGGGGCAGAGGGGTGACTGCTGATTAACAGGTGATTGTGGAGTAGGGGTTCCTAGGTTTCTGATTGGGTTAGTTGGATGAGTGGGGTGATGGTCATGGAACGTGGAGTGTAGGAGGAAGAACCAGTACAGTCTGAAGTGTCTGGGTGTCTGTCAGTTCTGGATTGGATGTGTCCATCCGCCTGTAGCTCAGGAGGTAGGTTTCAGACCATTGACCTTAAGTCATTGGTTAGTTGGATTGATGTTTACCGTATTTGTTACTGCCTTTGCTGTTGTCTTCCACATTTTCCCCCTGCCTTTGTGGTTTTAATTGAACATTTTATATGATTTCATTCTGTCATTTCTTAGCACATGTTACACAGGTAGACCTTGGAGATACTGAGGTTTTGGTTCCAGACCACCACATGAAAATGAGTGTTGCAATTAAGTGAGTCATCATCTTTTTGCTGGTAGAGGGTCTTGGCTTCAGTTTGTAAAAATACACATTGTGAAGCCTTATTAATAGGCTAGTAATCCTGAACCTTTACTAAACTGAGCATAATGTAACTGGTAGGTCACTTCTAAAAACATGGTATCATGTGGATTACAAAGCTTTTTAAAATTGTATTTTTAATAGATGTGGGAAAAAACCTTTTTCATACAACGTTCGTGGTTGTCATGCTTTCGGAAGTGACCCTAAACTTCTGAGCATTCCTCCCTCCAGACCTGCCTGTCTTCTGTTGTCACTGCTGTGACACACATCGCATTTGGAATGTTTTGTGGACATAGTCTTGTGCGCCGCCCCCCCCAATATCGCCCTTCCTTTAGCCTTGTACTTAGAAGTGATCTTCTGAAATACACCCTTTTACTTTATTTACCCCACTGCCTGAAAATTACCCTTTTGCTTATAGTAAAGAAGTCCTAATGAACATGTTTTAAAGTGCTTGAATTGTGTGTGTCTTGAGCCCCACCCTGTAAGGGCTCACTGAGGTTCTGTCCTGCTCCTTCTCAGTGGGCTGGGGGCCGTCAGTTGTGTGTACACTCACTGTTTTGTCTGCAATACTTTGCCTCTGCGAGGGGGCTTCTTTGTTTTAGTTCTTGGTACATGGCTGTGTTCTTTCAAGTTTTGTTTGCCCCATTGTCTCCATGCCCTCTCCCCAACACTCTACATATTTAATTGTATGTGACTTAATTTGTTTACATGTTTGTCTTCTCTTGGTGATTTATTCCCAAGACTCACGTAATCATTACACATGTTAAGTTTGTGGAATTAAATTCACTCAAAATAACATCTTTGTTTTCACTGAGAATGAATACGCTGAGGGCAGAATTAGTATTAAAAAGGTTTTGATTGGTTGGAACAGTGGGCCAGCATAAGGTAAATTCATGGGGCAGGCTGGGAACTTACGTGGTGACAGCCACCGTTGCACAAAGGCAATAATGGGATGCGGGTAGCCAGTTCATGTTGATCATCCAATTCCGGATGTTTCCCAGGAGAGTTGACCAGGCACTGATGATCAAGATCAGAAGAAGAGATTGGTAGCCTTGCTATTAATGTCTTATGTTGGTGATGACATGAGGTATCATTGCTGGATTCCGGCACTAAAAAACTACAACCTTGGAGCTGGCTTAGAGTGGGCACGAGGAGTGGTCTTAAGAGGAACTGCAAAGAAACGTAAGGCCGTATTAGCTTAGAGAGTGAAAGCCATGCAGACAAAGCCCTAGGGAGTTCCCTGATGGTGTAGTGGCTTAAGGCTTCGGCGCTGGCGCTGTCAGCGCTGCTGCCTGGGTTCGATTCCCAGTCAGGGAGCTACCCACATACCAAAAAGAAAACAAAAACAAAACAAACAAAAAACAACAAAGCCCCTAAATGTTGCAGACAACCATGTGGAACAGCAGCCGTCCTGCACCGTGTGACAAGGGCCTAAGGGAGGACATTCTCTGGAGACCGCTCTTGAGCACAAACTCCAACTGCTGTCCAGAATTCAGGGCTGCTCCCTGGAATGTACTCACCTGGATGCGTGGTGGGTGTAGCGGGTGCTCCGTGAGGCAGAGCGAAGACGTGGTGACAGGAGTGCACGCAGGCTCCAGGCCACACGGGGCTCACGGTGGTTTTCTAACCAAGCTGCGTGTGTTAGCTGAACCCTAGAAAAGGGAATGTTGGCTCATCAGCTCTTTGGTTACAGGAGAAAAGGCAGTGTAGTGAGTCCTCGATTATTCTTGCGCGTGTGTGTGCTTGACACGACAGGCAGTGAGGCTTTCTGATGCTGAGATTTGCTTCTGGTCCCTGGGTGCACTGTCACTTTTGTTTCGATGGCCTTTTGATATGGCTGTACTTTTTCTTTTTGACTTACTTTGTAAAGTTTTATTTTGAAATAATTTTAGATTTACAGAAGAGTTGCAAACATAGTACAAGAGATTTCCTGTACAGCTTTCACCTACCCCTCCTTAATACAGCATTTTCTGCAACTGTGGTGCATTTACTGAGAAATGACATTGCTGCCACACTGTTAACTGCAGACTTAATTGACATCCCACCAGTTTTCCACTAATGTCCTTTTCCTTCTCCAGACTCCAGTCCAGGAGCCCAGATGGCATTTAGTTGTCATTTATTCTTAGTCATCTCCGAGCTGGTAGACTTCCACAGTCTTTCCTTGTTTCTTGTGACCAGGCCTGTAATTTTTTACTTCTTTCCTTTCTTGCTTGACAGCATGTCCTAAGCTTGTCTTGTACCTTTCCTGCCCCAGACCTAGCATGAGCCAGCACAGTTAATTTTTATCCTGTCTCACTCCCCAGTGGAGCTGACAGTGTCCTTTACAGCTGGTTTGTCCAGTGCTGGACACCATGTCGTATCTGTTGTCATAAGCATCTGGTATTTATGGGCTACCTTGGCTGTGAAAGGAGGGTGTAATTAAATTCGGAAGCTCCTGCAGTACTCAGGGTAGGAGGTGATGGTACCATTGCAGATGTAGAAAAGTGAAGGGGTTTTTGAGATATTTTGCTGGGAGACCAGGCAAAACTGGATTAATTTGTTTTGTGTATGTGGGGGTGTAGTGATGTTGGTGAGGGTGAAAGTTTCCAGTCAAGCAGCTTGGGAGCCTAACGTAGAATTGATTAGAGAAAGATCACATGTGGGAGTGGGGGAGGGTCAAGAGTTAAATTTGGTCATGTTCTATTTGGGTTGACTGTCAGAGGTCCAAATGGCTATGTCAAGTAGCCATCTGTTTCTTCATGTCTGATGTGCCAAAGAGAGACCTAGCATTGGAGTTTACATTTGTGAGTCGTTGCTAAATGAACGATGTTTAAATAACGGGAGCAGACAAAAACACAGGTGTAGGATGTGAACAGGGCTTTGAGTTCCTAGCTTTCCCAGCAGGGCTCATTTATGGAAGCAGCCTGGCATGGAAGACGAGGCAGGGCACTGCTGGGACCAGAAAGTCCAGTGTGCCTGGGGTTTTGGGAAGCCACAGCGTGAGCCCTGGAAATGTCTGTTGGATGCTGGTGGGGGACGCTTTTTCTCTTGACCTTAAGCTTCAGGTGGTGGATGGGTTCTGGACAGGACGGCTGAGGGAGGAGAGAGTAGAGGTGGCAAAAGTGTGTGCAGCTGGGGTGGCAAACGGTGAGGTTTGGGCTCTCCCCAGGTGATAGGTCTCCATCTATCCTTCTGGATTTTCTTCACTTAGAAAGAAGAAAAGGGGCCGACTTTGGAGTGCTTCTTGTATCAGTTATAGACTCCCTCAGTCTAAGGGCCTGTCCATGGGGTAGGTAGGTCTTCCAGGGGGTGGGTGTTCATGGTTAAGTCGTCGCACATTTCACCACCTGGCAGGCATGGCCTCCTGAGTCCAGCCTGTCTTCCCGTGGCTGCACTAACTGTCTTGAGGATGTGGGTGCAACACGATTGTCATCATTGGCACATCGTGGTCCATTGTTGCAAATACACTACTTCGAGAGCTTAGACTTTGATTTGGTACAAAGATGTCTGAGCAGTGGCATGTGACACACTGGATGACCTCTGGCCAATGCATTTGAGGCAGTGGTTCAATTGCTAGGAAATAGGAGCTGCTTCATCCAGAGATTTCTCCCTTGTTCTGATACGGACATGGGGCTGGCATTGTTTCCCCCCTGTTCTGTCACCCTAAGATGCCCTGCAGATGTATGTGGCAGCAGCTGCTGCGCAGGAGCCCTTCTCAGCCTCTGAGCCCTTTGATTAGAGCTGAGGGAGTGCTCATTTTTCTGCTGCTTTCTGGCTGTTCTTGCTATGTTATGACTGGTAGTCAGGTTTTTGGTTCCCAAAGATTTCAGATTGTTCCTCATTGGTTATGAAGATCAGCTCCTTCTGTGGGTAGCATTTCCATAAATAATGGTCTCACTGGCGACCAATAAGGAAACCTTTTAGAACTGGATGCTTACTCTCCTGTCTTGTAACTCATTGCATTTGAAACAGTTTCCCTGATACTTTATATTGAAAAATTGAAAGTACAGCACAGTGAACAGCTATGTACCAAAGGTATATCTTCCAGTTAAAATTGTGTTATCTTTGCTTTGTTCTGTATCTATCACAGCTAATTGGATTTTAATGTTAAGGTGGAAGAATTACAAGAAAATAATAACTTTACCATTTTCTCCTATTTTGTAATTTAAAAAAATTCTGGGGGAGTTCCCTGGTGGTGTAGTGGCTAGGCTTCAGCGCTCTCAATGCCGAGGCCTGGATTCAATTCCCAGCCAGGCAACTACCCCCCACCCCCCCAAAAAAATTCTGTGACTCTATTTGAGAAAAAAAAACCAGATTTTGATACTTCAAATGGCAAATTTTGTCGTCTCTCCTGTTAACTGAGTTTCTTAATCTTCCAATGTTTAGAGTTTTTACTAATGTATTGGAGATTATACATTCTTTTTTTGAATTTCAAGTTGATACTTTGTTTACGTACATGTAAATATATCCTGATTTCCTTTATGATCTCTGTGACCCAGGGTTTTCTTAAAAACCAGTTTTGTTTCCACAGTTATTTCTTTGTTATTTTGTGAAATTGTTTTCTATCTGTATTCCATTGTGTAAGTGTTCCAAAACGTAGGTGTTTCTGTGTGCTTGATCATGCAGGACGTGCTTGGTAAGCTGTAGGACCCCAGTTTAGGTCATTACGTCAAGTTTGTTAAATGTGCCCAGATCTTTTTTTTTTTTTTTTTTTTTTTTTTTTTTTTTTTTTTTTTTTTTTTTTTTTTTTTTTTTTTTTTTTTTTTTTTTTTTTTTTTTTTTTTTTTTTTTTTTTTTTTTTTTTTTTTTTTTTTT
>PVJL010009104.1:0-41071 GCA_004026885.1 Lyroderma lyra | reverse complement strand
TTAAGGATGATATTGTGGATGTATATTAAAAAAACTTTTTTAGTAACCACATATAAATAAAATTTTAACATATAAAATGTTTCAACTTATAAATCTCAACCTGTGTTTTTACACAACATAAAATGTACTCTGTTAACCCTTTTTAAGTGTACATTTCAAAAGTGGCTTTCAGCACATTCTCATGTGGAGTATCCACTTCCAGAACTGCTTTACCTTCTTACATTGAAATTTGCTACAGTGGAAATTAAGTGGTAGCCTCCTCTCCCCCAGTCCTTGGCATTTTGAAGCTTTCCTTTTTACCCTGTAATACTCTTTTTGACTTGAATGTTTTTAAGGTCATGTTAGGTTCAGAATTCCTTATTTTGTCTTTGTGAAGTCATGGTTTTGTAGTAATGTATCCTGAGAGTCTTGTTGCTGCACAAGCTTTCTTAGTGTTTGCCTTGTGCAACACTGCTGGACTCTTGAGTTTGAATTTTGTCTCTTGGAAGCAGTGTAGTTTAAAAAATTAAATTCTAATGAAGTTGAGGTGCATGGTGTACACACATTTAACCTACACGGTGTTATGTGTCAAGTATATCTCAAAAAAGCTGGAAAAACAAAACGAAAATTCAGTTTTAGTAAATCTTTAATCTTTATAGCTGTTACTGAAGTATTTGAGTTAAATGAATTAATGTTTGTACAAACTGAGTTGTCACAGAATTACCATTTTTTGGCCATGAGAACATTTAGATCTAAAAGTTTCTTAGCAACTCTGAAATATAAATACAGTACTGTTGACTGTAGTCACCGTGCTGTGCGTTGTTAAGTCCCCAGAGCGTATTCATCTTAACAACTGCCTGTCTGTGCCCTTTGACCAGCTTTTACCCAGCTGTCCCAACCCCCAACCCCTGGTGACCACCATCCTGCTCTCTGCTTCTGTGAGTTGGGCTTTTGTGGATTCCCATGTAACTCACAGCCTGCGGTTTTTGCCTTTTCTCAGACTTACTTCACTTAGCACAGTGCCCTAATGCTGGTGTCTGTGCTTAGGTTTTCCCGGTGTGCGTACCCTCTTTCCTGCCGCCCAGACAGTGCCAGGGCCTGAAAAGGAATTGCCCCTGTAGGTTGGAGTATTTTTATTACTCAGCCTTAAAAAGAAGGAAATCCTGCCATTTGTGACAACGTGGACGAACCTGAGAGACTTCTATTAAGTGAAATAAGCCAGCCAGAGAAAGACTAAGTACTGCGTGATTGTGCTTGATGTGGAGGCTAAGAAAGTCGACCTCACAGCAATGTAGTAGAAGAGTGGTTTCCTGGTGTTGGGGTCCAGGAAACAGGGAGAATGTCTGACAAAGGGCACAAACCAAACTTTCAGTTGTGAGTAAGTTCTAGACACCTGACATGCAGCACGGTGACTGTGGTTAATAATTACCCTGTGCTCGAAGTGTGATCTCGAGTGTTTTCACCACTCAGAAGAAAACATGTATGTGTGAGGTGATGTCTACGTTACTGACTTGGGCATAGTAATCCTCACTCCCAGATGGCATGTTGTACACCCGAAGTGGAATCGGTGCCATCCACCACAGCTCCGTCAAACTGCAAGAGGGAGGAGGGGTTGACCCTGTTCTGAGTTCCACCAGTTCTGGACATTAGTAGCCTCTCTAGTTCCTCTTTGATCTGGCCTTCTGGTTACCTGTGTTTTGCCTTTTTACTGTGTTTCCATGTACTTCCCTGGGTAGTTTCCACAGGTCTACCTCCACATCACCAACTCTAGTTCTCTCCAGTCTGCATTTACATTCCAAGGGCGTGCTCATACTCGGATGTTCCTCTCCACCCCAAGTGCTTCCCCTCATTTACGGATGCTTCATCCTGTTCCCTGTTAGGTAGTTCTTATTTCCGATTCTTGGAGGGGTTCTCTTACTTTTCCTGATGCTTTCCTTGTATTGAGATTTTCATTGTCAGCTCTCCTTCAGCAGGAGTTATGTTTTCCGCTGGAGTCTGTCACCTGGGTTGTAGAAATAGTTCTTCAATGCATCTTTGTTTACTTCACCACCCATGGGGGTAGTTGAGGGTTTTGAAGGATGGTGTTGCAGGTTGATGAAGGTAATGAGGTTCCACTCTACGTCTGAGGCTCAGGGCTCTGTGTTGTTGGGTGTGCCTCTTTTCCTCTTGTTTGGAGTTGAGTGGAAAAAGTTTTTCTTGATTCCCTTTGAGGAGCCAGAATCTCCACCCCACCTCCTCCACCCCCACCTCCTCCACCCCCATCCCCTCCCTCCCCACCCTCCCTCCCAACCTCTCTCTCCCGCCTCTCTTCCCTCCCACACCCCATCTCTGATCATTGACCACTCTTGGTCTCATTCACCTGTTGTTTCTGGCACTTGATCCCCTTTTTTCCTGGGAGCTCAGTTAATTCTTCAAATGTATTTCTTGGATTTTATCTAATATGTCCAAGTATTTCAAGGTGCTGGTGGAGGTTCTGTTTTAGTCCATCCTGTGGTATTTTTGAGTTATTTCTTGCATTTGGTCCTTGGGCTGGTAGCTCAGACTGATAGGAGGTCCTCTGCATGATTGATTAGGGTTGCTCCCTAACATCAGAAAGAAGAAACAGTGCATCTTGTTTTAAGAAATGGAACATACTTCCTAGGTGTGGCATTATTTAACCTTCATGTGTTCAACGCCAGCAACACGGCCTCAGGAAGGTTGTGGTCTCGTGTCTTCGTTTATAATCAGTATTTTTTTGAAAATCTGATACTGGGGTTCTGGGAAGGTTATGGGAAGCCTAGTTTCACTTTAGGACACAGTGGCTTCACAGAAAAACTTGCTTTATTGGGTGAACTTCCTTTGTACTGTTGTGTGGATGGAGTAGGCCCATGCTTTATACTCGTGTTTGGCTATGTAATGAAGCAATGTAGCCCGTCAAAAGTAAGTTCACTAGACTTCACGTCTTAGAGAAGCAGCATCTACGCAGTTCCTGTTTGCTGGCAGCACAGGGGTTGTCATTGTCCTGCCCCGTGAGGTGATGCCATAGCCCTGCGGGGAAGTGGTCTCTGCAGGTGTCATACTGAGGGCATGATGGGGGGAGACTGCCTGGTTAGCGTTGATGACAGGCAGTAGTGTGACTGCTGGGCATACAGGCGGGAGTGAAGCCCCAGGGTAAAGTGACACGCACAGCCCTTGTCGCCTGGGGATGTGGGAGGCCAAGGGGCCTGTGGTTCTGGCTGTGTTTGCTCCGGGCAGGGACACTGTGTTATTCCTGGTGGCCTCCTTGTCCTGCCCAGAGCCTGGCCCAGGGATGCACTGAGTGAAGCCGGGTAGCTGATGCCCCTGAGCAAGGCCTGTCAGCTGCTGCTCTGCCTCAGTCATCTGCTAGTTTGTTTAGGTTATTATTAGGCCATTTCAGAGCTTTCTTTCTGTATCAAGAAGGGTCTTAGGACACTAGTCTTGTAAGCAGTTCCTAGAGAAGGCCCCAGCCTGGCAGGCTAGTGCTTGGCATGGAGGTGAGGTGAGGGGCCCCTCCATCTCCCACCCGAGCCTCACCTTAGCAGCGTTGTCACTGACCATGGATCTCATTGCAGGACTCGTTCCAACAGCCTGCCAGAACATGGTGGATTACTACGAGGTCCTAGGCGTGCAGAGACATGCCTCTGCTGAGGATATTAAAAAGGCGTAAGTAACCACGTTTCTGAAATAACAGTCGTGCGCTGGACCCTGGTAACTGCGTTATGTAACTTTTTATATTGCCTGTTAAAGTGGTAGTTAATGTAGTGTAACAGTCTTTGTTTGAATGTCCAGTTTAATTTTAACTTAAGAAATTAGCTTTTGTCTTCTCAATGTGGGCCCAGTTCCTCACTGTCGTTTGGGGATAAGGTGACATGGTTTCCCTGCTACTTTTCCTTGGGGCAGTGGATTCTGTTTCTGCTGGAAGTACATCAGAATTTACTGAGAATGTAAAATAATCCCAAAGGAACGCTGTGGCCTGGGTTTGAGTCCCAGCCAGGGATCTTACCCCCCCCCCCCGCCCCCCCGCCCCAAAAATAAAAAATAATCCCAAAGGACCAGGCCATTGCTCTTTGAGATGGAGTTGATTTAGCACTCTCAGGTACAGTGCTGTAACATCCTTGGTTGCTTAAAAGTACCCATCGCATGACCCCCAGCCTGGACCTTTAGACCCTTCTGGCACCTTAAAATTGTCCTCCCTGTACCTTTGTGACCAGAACCTGGTTCATGAGAGAGAGGGATAAGCCTCAGGTCACAGGCGGGCTCTCAGTGTAAACTGAATCTGTTTAATTCATTTGATGTTAACATGTAGCAAAAAAGTCATTAGATATTACAAATTTTACCATAGCTAGAGAGACTAATAAGAAGCAAGCATGGAGTAATTGCAACTTAGGTTTCAGTTTGTGTCAGAACCAACTTTCTAAATAATACCCAATGAAAAGTGTACATCACTAGACTTAGTAGGTCTGTTTCTATGTGATGACCAGAAAAACTTGTGTTTGAGGACTGAAGGTGTGTGGCTGTCACCTCCTTCCTCCTGGGAGCACCCACAGTCTTCCCTGTGTTGGAGTCACAGCCCTCGTCTTCACTCCGGGTGCTAAAGTGCCAGTAGGAAGCCTGAAGGTCAGTGTTGACAGACACTGCACACTTCCTTAATAATTAAGCTTTGGGTCTAAAAGCTCATCTTCCACAAGCATGTGCAGGTGAACTTGTCGTGAGTGCTCACACACCCACATGAGAGTGTGAGGGTGGGTGTGCAGACACAAGTCACATCAGTGTCCAGCTCAGTGATCAGGCCGCCTTCTGCACGCAGCCTGCTGCTCAGCCTGTCACCCTGAGCTCAGTGCCCACTGGCCCTCAGATCTGTAAGGGTTGCTTTGGGTTCACATTCTCTTGGTTTTGGAACTTACTTTATTTTGGGGGGGAGGGGAGCGAACTTTCATAATTGAAACCTTAGGAACCCCACCGGTTCGTGGCTCTGAAGCCATTTTCTTGCCTGATGGTGTTAGCGCCTGTTGGGTTTTGGACTTTGCTGTGATCCCGTACCTTGTCACTCTTTTCAAGATACCGGAAACTGGCTTTGAAGTGGCATCCAGATAAAAATCCTGAGAATAAAGAAGAAGCAGAGAGAAAATTCAAACAAGTGGCGGAGGCATATGAGGTGCTGTCCGATGGTGAGTCGTCCTGCCCTGCCCAGTGGTGTGAGCGTGGCTGGCTGAGGTTGGGTCTGAGAAGAGCCTCTTGTGAAGATCCGACACTTGTGTTTTTAATGCCACCAGGCACAGTTAGCCGTAGGTGCTGTGGGCCCCTGGTTCCTAGTGTCCTGCCCCAGGATGACTAAGTAAAACAGTGCTGACACTGGGTGTGTGCACCGGCACTGCAGAGGTGGTTCTGGGTATCTGGATGTGGTGTCGGGGGCACCCTGTGCTGCTCTGTAATGCTGTCTCATGTCCATCTTGCTTAAACTCATACTTGGTAACACATGTAACACATTGCTTTTTACCACGTCAGAGGACGCTTAGTTTAGGGAGGTAAGGAATGGAGCAAATAGCTGAGATTTAGACTTTGAGGCTAGGCACGTTTTCCCCACCCCAGGTCTAGAGCATAGGTGTTGAATGCTGTTGAAAGTCAGATCCAGGCATTGGCCTAGTTTCATGAATTATGTAGACTGGCTTTTAGCCAGGTGCACTCAGCAGGGTTTTGGTGAAGGAGAGACTTGACTTTGGGTTCTGGATGAGAAGGACAATATGGAACTTTGTCAGAAAACTGGGTACTTGCCAGCACGAGCCTGTCAGGAAGCAGTGTTGGACGACCTGCCGTGAGCCAAGGCAGAGTTTGCAAGGTCAGGGGCTGCTTCACTGGCCACAGGGAGTGGATGCCTGCTCCAGCGGGTCTCCATATGGTCAGGGTCACTATTGAAGGACGTTTGTGATTATAGAATGAACTTCATTTAACCGTCACCCCTTGTCAGTGGTTAATAACACATGACCACCCTTGTTTTATCTATTGACACCTCTCCCCCTTTGTTTTAAATGCAGGCCCAGACATCTTATTTCACAAATAACTTTTGATACTTAATGAAAGCACATACACATTGATACCTGGAGTCTTATTAAAATGTAACACTTAAAGTCTTAAACCTTAGCTGGGTTTCTGAGCTGGGCTACCGCCGAGCACCATGGGACTGCAGTGTCTTTGTTTGTGTGCTAAGCTAGCACTCCCAGATTTGTGGGTGTCATAGGCCAGGAACGTTAGAAAAAGCAAATATGAAACCCAAACTTGAGATTTGGCATAAAGAATTTCTATAAACTCCTGTAAAAAATGTTGTACTGAGAGCGCAAGCATTTTTCATGGGCTCTTACGCGGCCTTTAGCACCAGTGGGCTGTTGGAAGCTGCCTTCACAGGTGCAATTACTGTTACTACAGCTCTGGGTGGCAGAGACTGGCTGGGAGTGATCTGCTTTAGGCTGTTTTCCTGATAATGCCTCCCTTTGCACAGTTTTGTAGAACATGAGATTTTAGGGGAACACATGATTTATCAAAAGAGCCTTCCTGTCTAAACAGGGCTGCATTGTAGTTCTTTTATTCCAGAACTAAAGTGGTAAAAGGACAGAGGAGCATCAGGAGCTCATCTTGAAAGCTCAGCTGGGCTCTGCCCCCACCAGAGGAGCTGAGCCTGTAGGCTCCCGGTTGGCTCTTTTCTACCCTCACCCAGGCCCTGTCCTGTTTTTCTTTGTGCTGCAGACCTTTCCCCCAGTTGGACTTGTAGTAAGAGAGTTTACTTTGTGATAGGATTTTAATGTAGGATACATGAGCTCTGTGGGCAGTAGGATGAAATAAATTGTAATTGTAAATAAAATCATATTTTAAACTTCATAATACTTAAAAGTTTTTCACAGTTTTTCAGGAGAGTTGTACTTAGATTTTCCTTCTTTCTTTGACTTCTTATTTTAAGTGGTAGGCCTAAATCCTTTAAACTAATTGTGAAATTTGAGAACTGCATTGGTCTGTCTTTGATTTACAACTTTGGGAATTCTTTATTGAATCTGAGGGGAAGGAACTAGTTTTTATTGACTTTTCCTTTCAAATTTGTAGCTAAGAAACGAGACATCTATGACAAATACGGCAAAGAAGGATTAAACGGTGGCGGTGGAGGTATGTCAGTGGGTTTTCCTTCTCTGCCTTGTGGTGGGGAGGACCTCACAGCAGAAGTCTTGACGGGGAGGGGGTCAATTTGTTAGCTCTCTTGGACAGTCATGTTTCAGTAGATAACAGATACAGCCTTGAAAACAGGTGAACAGGGGAGAGGAAGGAGGGATTGATAGCATGTAAGAGGCCTACTAAAAATCTTTTTTAGACTAGGAACTGTTGATTTGTAGATAAGAAATAGTTTACAGCCCTACATTACTCTATTGTGAGTTTGTGCACCCAGATCAGAATTTGATACTATGCCAAAATATCCTTAGGTTTAAAAAACAGATTCTACAAAACGCTGAGATAACTACTTGTGATGGTAAGGCCTAGACGTGTGTTTGATGAAAAAAATGCCTTTCATTGTCCGCCCCCTCCTGCTCCGTGGTGGGCTTTGGAAATAAATGGTCCAAACCAACCATAGATCACTGTGTGAATGGATGCTGATAGGCTTGGTGTGTGTACATGAAGTTTCATAACCAAAAAATAGCAATGGGTGTAGTGCTAGTGCTGGTGACATACATAGAGGCGGTGGGACAGTCGTAACGAGGCTGCTGTGGGATCCTGGACTGCTGAAGTCCTAAGTGTGCTGGTCAAGTCCAGGCACACGGTGTCAAAGTTCAGGCAAAGCGGGACCTCTGTCTTGAACTTCAGAACCTCAGGCTTTCAAAGTGTTTTCTTTTTTTAGGTCGTGATTTATGTAATGTTCTATAGACAAATAATTGTTTGCCTACTAAACAGAAGAATTCGTAAACTGGGAGTTCCCTGGTGGTGTAGTGGCTAGGTTTTGGTGCTGTCAGTGCCGCGGCCTGGGTTCAAGTCTTGAGCCAGGGAACTACCCAGATAAAATAAAAAAATAAAAAATAAAAAGAATTCGTAAACTAAAAGCTGTGCTCTGCTTGTGTAGGTGGAAGTCATTTTGACAGTCCATTTGAGTTTGGCTTCACATTCCGGAACCCAGAGGACGTCTTCAGGGAATTTTTTGGTGGACGGGACCCGTTTTCATTTGACTTCTTCGGTAAGTTCGTTATCTGGGCCATCATTTCCGTTGGTGTCTCCGTGCTCACATGCGGACTGGTGATGTCTCACGGGGGAAGGGGGGCTTGGTAGCACATTTGGTTATGTTCACATTGTTAGTAAATTTACTTCTAAAAGATAAGATATAAATGGAATCTTTATTCTTTAATCTAAAAATCAATGCATACGCAACATGAGAATTCAGAAGGTGGGCAAGAGTCAGCTTTTGTCTTGCTACCAGTTGAAATCCCACTGCTGTTAACCAGATACTATAGTTGTCAGGTGTGTGTGTGTGTTCTGCTTTGGACTAATGCTTAAACTTTGTGATCATGTAAAAACACATATTTAACATTTTCCATTTGTTTACTTCCTTCTGTATTGAAAAGTTAGATTTTCCATTTTTATTATAAATAATGTTTTGAATTCTTTTAGTATAGTGAATTATTTCCATGTTTGAGATTAGTTATTTTCCTGAAGTATAATTGCTGGATTTGAAGAATTTTTAAAATTTGTATTTAGTTTTGGGGCTGAAGATTTTAAAAAGCTCATGATACATACTCCCAGATTACTTTTAGAAGGGTAAACCCCAGAAATAATAGGAAGTTCTTAATAAGGATTTGTCTAATCTCAACAATGGCAACTTTTAACAACTTAAGAGGATAACATTAAAAAAAAGAATGTGTTACTTAGTGTCAGTGGCTGTTGTGAGACTTTTCATTTTCAGGGTTAACTTTTGTAACCGTTAATATTTGAAATTAACTTATTAAAAGTCACTGAATACCTGAATTGTAGAAAGTTGTATTTAGGTTACATAATATCAACAGAAAATAGGTTTTTAAAATATATAAAAATGTAACTGGAAAGCCACTGGTCTTACTCTTATGACATACTTCCACATTAGATCTTAGCCAAAAGGCCGAGAAGTGATTATATGACATACTTCTAAACTAGCTTTTAAAGTAGCTTTATGAAGAAGGTGTTTTTGTAATTATGAATTTGTCTTAGTGTGTAAACAAATTAAACCTACTTGTTGAACTGTGGTGTCCCACAGATAACTGGTTTAAGTTGCACTCAGAAGATTTGCAAACAGTGTTTAAGGATTGAGTTGCTGTATGAACCTAAAGACATAACTAACCCAATCTTTATATAATAGCAGTACAAAGGGCATTGCAAAAGGACACAAAGAGTGTGATTTAACTTGAACTTACTAGAGTGTGCAGTAGAAGAGTGTGGTTTAGGACTCAGGTATGGGGAGTAAAAGTCTAAAGCTGGTCCTGTGAATTCGTTGTAGTTAGATTACTTAGGGGAGATTTAGAGAACCGTTGGACAGTGAGTTTAACAACACTTTCATTTCTTAACTGGGGTGGTTGGTATAGGGGTTACTTACCCACTACTTGTGGATCCGATGTACATAGAACATTGACTGGCTCCAGATGTGGGAGCCGTGGGAACAAGGTAAACTGTGACTTACTAGGTGCTTGGATTTTATTTGAATAGGTTGAAGTCTGGAGAAATCCACACAATGTTACCAGCTTTAGATGAAAGCTTATGATTAAGTTCTTTCTCTTCCTGTTCATACTTCTAAGTGTAATACCGGGACTTGCAAGCCCTGTTTGCAAAGTAGCTTCTAAGTGAATCTCACAAACATTTTTAAAGGGTGGCATTTACTGTGGAATGTGGGAACTAAGTTGCAGAATCAGTAAAATTTGGGGGTTGACTTCTTGCTAACAATACCCCTTCTCATCCTTCAACCTCTGTGATTTGCATTCCCCGCCTGGGGGCTGATGGAGTAAGTCTCCACTTTGTTTCCTTTTTTAGAAGTGGTGGTGGTTCCTTGGCTGGTAATCGTAGCCATGGCATTGACAGCGCCGAAGTCTAGCCATTGCACCACCAGGGGACCCCCAGGTCTCCACTTTGTGATTGCACATGCTCCGTCCCCCAGCACTTCCTTTCTAGAACTTAGAACAAGCCCCTGCTGAGCTGGTTAGCTGGCTGCTTCCTTCCTGGGCCTATTTTCCTGCACTGAGCATTCACTAAAGCTGGCTCATTGGTTTTCATCCGGAATGGCTCGCACTCAGCCCAGGGCGCGCCGCCTCTGTGTTTCTGGCCTCATTCTGAGCTTCCCTTCGGCTGCCGTGGTCCGGCTGGCAGCCCTTCGTCACTCCTGGAGGCCAGGAAACCAGGTCACTTACTTTTACTTCCTTTCTGAAGTTACCAGAGGTAACGAAGGTGCTGTATTTGTCAGGTTGCACATGGTTACAAACCTGTCTCAGGTTGTGCTCGGTTTGAGCACTCTCTACTTGTTGTTACCTTGCATTTACTCTGTCGTCATCTTCATGTCACTGCTCAGGTGGTTTATTAACTTCCTGCTTTGGTCACTCCTATCCTGTCTTCAGAGTACACTATACAAATTCTGTAGTCTGTTAGGGGCTGCTTTCTGCGTCCCCGCATGCATTTCTGTCTTAACCGCCATCAGGATTCCTTGTTTTTATTTCTCACAGAATTCCCATTTCCCCAAGGAAATACAACATTGATTAATTTTGTACAACCTCAGTAGAATTTCTAAAAAGTTTTTGTAATTCTTGTTGTTGTTTTTTTTTGGTAAGTGCTCATTAATAACCAAAAAGAAACACTTAAACTGTCAGGACTAACCTTATTTTTATTTTCAGGAGCATTTTGGTATCTCCAGTAGTAATATAACACCTGTTTGTGTTAGTAATTTTCTATTAAAATGAAGCACGTTGTTATGTCTGCAGTGAAAATTTATTTGAATGTCGACTGAACCTTTAAAAATTTTTTTGAGATGTCAAGTGTACAGAAAACTTAAAAGGAATTCTCAAACATTCATGGCCCAGAATCACCAGCTGTTAAATTCTGCCTCACTTGCTACAACATTCTCTCTATTATAAATAAATTTTAGAATAATCCATTTTTGTTTATTTCCAAATTACGTTGGAGAAGGCAACGCAGACTCTATGGAATACAACTTCCTAAGAACCTAAGTGTGAGCCGGTCTTTACCTTTCAAGTGGTGGCAGCAGGGCTGGTGTCTGCAGAACTTCAAGTAAAAGGCTTTGTTGAAACAGCTCCCTGTCCCCGTTGGAAGCACATGTTAATGATCTTCCAACTGTCTGGTTATTTATTCCCCAACGTAGTCTGGCTATAGGTGAATTAAACAAGTAAGACTCCTGGTTAGATGGACTTTGCGTTACTCTGTAGATAGGCTACACTGTTACAACTTCTTGGTACAAGTTTTTGTGTCTAATGGAATAATATAAAGCATTAACCCATTTTCCCTTCCTGCAACTATACCATGAAAAAATGAAATTGCATAAAGATTTCACAAAATGAATTTGTTTGTTTTCAGAAGACCCATTTGATGACTTCTTTGGGAACCGGAGGGGACCCCGTGGAAGCAGGAGCCGAGGCTCGTCTTTCTTCTCTGCCTTCAGTGGGTTCCCGCCTTTTGGAGGAGGATTTTCTTCTTTTGATACAGGTATCAAGTCCTTTGATTTCATCTCTGGAATCTACATAGAAATTAGTGCTGATGAACAGATGGTCCATCTAGTTAGAGCTGTTTGAAATCTGTGTATTCCTGATGTATAACAGCCTTGCACATTTGCCAGTAATTTTTAGGTGTGTAAGTCTGTTGTTATCTGTATTTTTCCTAATCTTCTGAAGAGTATTATACTTGAAGCTCCATGTCTACTCTTACTATTAAGTAGTGAAATTCGTAGTTAAAAGGGGTAATGTGTTTTTTGGGTAAATAACTGCAAAATAACCCACTTAGACAATCTTACTAAATCCTGTTTTATCTAACCACCTCAGCAGTTTTAAACACAAAGAGGCAATATCCTAGGAGTCATTCTGAGTCCATTGACTCAGGTGGGGCTGTCATACGGGCCACGTACTGTGACTGAGGCCAAGCTGCGCTCACCGGGGATGTGTGATAGGTGGTGAATGCCCAGCCACACACTGTGGGTGGTCTTTGTAAGGGTATGTGACACAACGAGTTGTATCAAGTTGTGTGTACCTGAAGAATTAGAACCTTAACTTTGAAGCTCATCTAGTTTTCTCTGATTCTCATTTTTATTTTAAACGGTCTGTGGTGAGAATTGGCAGTGCTTTGTCACACAGGCTGCTGCCCTCTATAATCCCTCCAACTATGGTGCTAATGACATTCTGGAAAATTCATTCCTTTGTGTGGATTTCAATAGAAATCACACTTGTAGATGTACGTTTCTCCATCAGATCCTCTCCTCAGATAGCATGTAGTATGCTAAAGATGGCATGCTGAAGTTTAAGGCAGAGTAAAGGAGAGCTGGTTAAAAATACCAACAAAATAGTACTTCACTTAAGAAGCCTGTGGCTGGGGGTTCCCTGGTGGTGTAGTGGCTAGGCGTTGGCGCTCTCACCGCTGTGACCAGGGTTCAATTTCCACTCAGGAATCCAACCAAAACAGCAACAACAACAACAAAAAACGAAAAACGTCTAGCTGACGTGTGAGTGGCGTGCGTGGGATGTGCTCCTCACCTTGCGTAGACTTATAGCATCATGTGGCTCCGGGCTCCCTCTAGACCTGTGCTGTCTCATGTGGTAGCCACAGAGCACTGGCAAGTGAGGCCAGTCCACAGGGAGTGGTGTTAATAGCGGGGACGTACATCCTGGGTGTCAGATTGATTGAGCATGACGCTTGTAGACAGTCTGAGTTTGTATATTTCATAATGTTACGGACATTACAGACTGCATGAAATCAGTTGTGCCAGTTTCTTTTTATTTTTTAATGGGGCGGGCCAGGAGAAAATTTAAAATGACATAATTTGGCTCACATTCTGTTTGTTTTAGACATCACTGGTTCTAGACAATATTATAGCCTAGGTGACCGAGTCGTGTGATCAAGGAAACCAGTCTCGTCAGTTTGTTTTGTGTTAGTGTGACTTGTGGAAATTGGGTTTTCAGTGTCTATAGTGTGATCACGGGTTGAGAATGGCGTCCGTGAACTATAGAGCTGTACGCTTTCAGATCGGCCTGGGCCTCGCCTCCGTGGTTTGGGCCCATTTCTGTCCTTGTCGGCCATGCGTCAGCCGTGGGATGTCTGCCTTGGACTTGTGCACTAGTGCTGACGTGCTCCTCTCTAACCTGCTTGCTTTCCTTTTCTCCCACAGGGTTCACGTCCTTCGGTTCATTGGGTCACGGGGGCCTCACCTCATTCTCTTCCACGGCATTTGGTGGTAGTGGGATGGGCAACTTCAAATCCATATCGACGTCCACTAAAATAGTAAATGGCAGGAAAATCACCACAAAGAGGTAACAGTGCATTTCCACATTTCATGGTTCAGCAAGTGCCCCCCCCCCCCCCCCGCCCCCGTGTGCAGTATACATTGCACGCAAATCCGACTGAGAATCTTTTCCTCGACCCTCGAATTAGAGGTTTTTAAAAAAATTTTTGCTTAATGTTACATATTAGAGGTAGTCTTTATTTTAGAGCCATTTTAAATAGGCAACAGTGTGTAGTACGTTTTGCTGGCATTGGTAGAATGGTAACGGGTTAACCAGCAAGTAAAACTTTCAACATTTTGATTACTAGTATCTGCACGTATTTTGTATTAATCTGTATAGTATTGGAGAGACACACATGCCTGTCAGAATAAATCTGTTCTAAGAAAGATTTACTGTCAACAGGTTGGCTTCAGCTATGTTTTTTAGCCTCAGAATTTGTGATTTCATGTATGTTTACGGTGACTGTGCTCTTTAAACTATGCATATACATTTATGCATACATTCACTTCAAAAGAGGTTTAAAATGCATTTTATCCTCTAGAATTGTCGAGAATGGTCAAGAAAGAGTGGAAGTTGAAGAAGATGGCCAGTTAAAGTCCTTAACGATAAATGGTAAGGAGCATCTGCTACGCTTGGATAACAAGTAACTCAACGCACGCGCATAGCAGAGGTGTTAACTGTAACGCACCGGGTGACGAGTAACAGGAACAGTTTTTGAAGATTTCAGACGAACTCGACTTTCAGTATAACGTACCTAATCTAAGTATTTATACACCGCTCATCGGAGCCCTGTTTGTCATAGACTTTTGAGTTGATTGTTGGGACCACACAATAGGACCATTTTTTTTGTCTTTAAAATTGTTGTAAATCTGTATGCACTTTGCTTTTTTATTAAACGTAATCCGAGGTGGCCGTGACACTTTCTACACTAACACCAGCACGGACCTGCTTTTTCCATTTGTGTTTGAAACGTGAGCCAAGTAGTGTCAGCCTGCTGTGAATTAATTAGCATTGCCAGATGAATCTTCCACAGAAACAATTCAGTTTTCTTCAGTATTTAGTTGTGAAAGATATTAATGCATTAATGGTAATACATTTCTGATTTAATATAAATTGAGGATGTTTTCTAGTTGTGCATGAATGCTGGCAACGTAGTACGTTTTGACAATTGTTTAAATATGTAATGTTAAGCTTAGGTTTAAAAAAGTAAAGCTGGTAAACTGGGTCTTTGTTATTTGCTTAAAAAAAAAAAGAAAATAAATGCGAATGTGTTTGGTGCATTCTTTCCTGAGTGGGACCTGCAGCCTTCTTGTGTCCGTGTGATTCTGTGCCTGGCCTTCCACTGTCACTTCATGACTGTTCTGTCATGTTCACTGAGATGGATGCTGAACTTCGCTACACGTGTTTGTTTTCTTCAGTGTATTTGGAGAGTATGACGATTTTCCTATCTATGTTAAATAATGATTAGCAATTTATTGGAGAATATGGCAACATTTTTCCAGGGAGGGAAGAAACAACTGGACAATTTTTTGTTCTTCACGGCATGTTCTAGTTTCCTAAGTTCTGTTTGATGCCAGCACATTTAGACTGCATAGTAGCGCCATGCAGTGATAGACATGTGGGCAGAAATGAAGGGGTTCCTTTTGTTTCTCAGTTTGTAAAGTCTGTCACAGTTACCTCTTTGACTAGAATCCCAGCTAGAGGCACGTTAAACAAGACCTGGGTTCTGTGTACACTGCCCCACTCAGCTTTGTTTTGGAAACAAGCAGCATGAGGACCAGGGGAAGCAGGGCCGGCACCAGGCTTTCCGACAGCTAGCACACGCTGTGTTGGAAAGCGTATGGAGAAGCTCATGGCACTGTGTGATCGTTAAAAAATCTGAATGTATTATTGAAAACAAGGAAAAGGTATTTGAAAAATCTCAGAAGCCGTGAAAAAAAGCATTGCAAAATTTAATGTAAGTATTTGAAAACAGTTGGACTAAGGAACACAATGAAAGAGATGCTTAAATGTGTGGTCCTGGCTCTCAGTGCCTTTGGGATCAGGGACAGGCACGTAGGCACGTCACGAAAACAGTGGTGTAAAATCTAGTTTCACAGAATAAAATTTTAGTATCAGAAAGCCTGTTTTCATTTTTACTGTTAGGATAGGTACTTTCTGTTATGTGAGAAACTCAGGGGAATACCTGAAACTTCTTAGAGTCCCCCAAGGATACCAGGTAAATGAGAAGGCGTGCCTAGCCCATAATCGGTCGTTTCCCAGGAAGCATTTTCCTGTAACTGGTTTTATACTTGTGAACACTTGGGCAACTCCTGTAAACAGTTTACTGCAATTGATGTTACAGGTAAAAGAAGTTTGATGCCTAAGGAATCTTTTTGGTGAAAGTTTTTGGAGGAGACCATCACATTTGAGAAAATGGCCTTTGTTTTGTGCTTTATAGATGGTTAATTTTGTTAAGTTATAATATGGTAGAGAACTTAGATTGCTGTCAGGCCTTGCTCTTTGGGTTTGGAAGGCAGTCAAGCTCATCCCTGGAGCATCGTGTCCAGCATGCTGTGAAAAGTTAGGCCACTGTGTCCAGAGTTGGTGGCATCACTCAGAAGGAATGAGTTGGAAGAACAGCATTTAATTTACATGACAGGTTATGGTCATTTGTCCCTATGCTGTCTGTGTTTTAAAAACCTTTCTGGAGTCTTGAATGCCTTTGAAAACAGGAAACTGAACGCTTACCCCAAAGATTGTGTGTGCAGTCCTTGCAGGAGTGGGCCCCACCCCTCTGTCACTGCTGCCTCCTGTGTCCCATGTGTGCTTACCTTCCTGTTGGCCACCCTTAAAGGCGGGAGATCCATTTCCAGGTTCCCCAAAGCAAAGTGAGGGCATTATTCTGTGTTTTTCTAATCTCTGCTCTGTGGGTAAAGATCATAGGAGGCAAGTTAAACAGCTCTGACTGTATCGATCATGGGGACCTGCCCGTGACCGGTACTGTTGGGCTCATGGAGTGGTGTTGGTGAGAGAAGTAGAGGAATTGGGCATCAGAGGCATGTCACCCTTCATTTACTTGGGTAAACATTTGCTTCCTTGTTCTCTTGTGCAGCCTGTCAGGTGATTTTATCAAGCTCCATATGAAGGAGTGACTGAGTTTTCTGAGCTGGATTAGTTAGCAGTTCATGCAGAACTCTGACTTCCATCCTTCTTGTCCAGCATTCCGGAAACGGAAGAACCCTAGTCTACTATTGGGCCCCCCTAGGCGTGCAGGCCCTGGAGGGTAAGGATTTCTGTGTTCATGCTGCTTCTGCTGGTTTGGGCACTCACAGCATTGTACACGTGTGTGCATGGTTTAAGTCCAGGGTGGTGACGCTGGGAGCGCTGGGAGCTCGTCGCCTCCCAGTTGTTTGGTTTTGGAGGGTTCGCAGGGCACTTTGGTTTATGACGTTTCTTTGCGCTACTGAATAGGAAATGGGTATATTGAGTTTTATAGTCAAATTAGCACTGCAGTGGGTTACACATCCTGCCGGATGTGTCCCATGGCTGTGTCCTGATGCCGAAAGGCATTCAAGGCATTGGTAGAAAACAGCAAAAACCAGGAAGCTGACTTTAGTCGTTCACACAGGGGATGGGATGATGCTACTGGCTCCTTCCTGTTCTTCTCTATAGAAGAAGCCTTCCGGGTTCTCTGACTCGAGTTGTACCTGGGACTTGAGTTCTATGTAAGGAGGGCTGGGCCTGGACCCTGGGCCGACCGTTAGCATGCCTTTTGTGTACCAGTGGGACACATTCCATGCTTTTCTGTCCCCAAGGTCAGATTCAGTTTGTCTGTGTAGTCTCTGGCCTGGGCACATGGTCTGGTTACTGATGCCTTTAAGATTGTTGAGTTGTGACTGGTGTGTTTAGCTTTTCTCTGTCATCAGTTCAGTGAGCCATTTTCAGCTGTTTCATCTGAACCTCATCGAGAACCAAGGGGTCTTGGTCAGTCTGTGGTCAGGTTGTCTGCTCCCCACATTTGTTCTGATGACAGAACATAAGTCTGAGGCTTTTGAGACGCTTACCTGCTTTACTTCCTCCCTCCTGAAACAAGAGCTTTTAGTATGCAGTCAGACAGGTAATTTCCCAAACTCATCCTAGAAAACGTGCTACATCCCTCTCTGCAGACTTGCCATTGTGCACTTAACACATTGGCAGTACTGTACAAACAATTTGGTAAACTGTCATAACTCAGATTTTGGGTACAGTGACAGCTCTGATGACCATTCCAGAAAAAGTTCCAAAACTACCTTAAAGGGTGGACTAGGCGCTGGTGTCGGTGCAGTTTCCCGAGGGGAGCACTTTGAAGATGGCTGTAGTGATGTTCAGCAATGAGGCGTGTAGCACTTGTTCTAGGACGAGTTCGTGAAGTTAATTGTCCGCTCTTGTATTTCTAAGCATCTTTATTTTTATTTTATTTTATTTTTTTTTTAATGTTATTTTAACACTTCCTTTCAGTAGCAGCCTCCTGACAACTTTTTTTTTTTTCCTGACTGGGAATCGAACCCAGGCTGCAGCGTTGACAGCGCCACTGCCGAAGCCTTAAGCCACTACACCATCAGGGAACTCCCCGAGCATCTTTATTAACCAATATCTAATTTCAATCTTTTTCTTCCGTTCCCATTGTTGATTGGCACTTTTGCTTGAATTCCGTATTTTAAGCCTTTAATTCACGAATGCAAGATTTTAAAATTACTTTTCAGTTTGATTTACAAAACATTTTATTTAAAACATAGGCTATAAAAATCTGTTTGCATCAGAAGGTTCAGGCATAGCAAGTTTTTAACTAGTCCTCTGAGCTTTAATTCTTTTATTTATTTATTTTTTCTGTCTTGGTTAAGAATCTCTGCCACTGTATACTTACTGTTTCCAAAAAAATTAAAATACTAATCTATCTAGAACTTTTGAGTGATACAGAGTAAATTACTCTCCTGTGTGGGTAGTTATTTTATCCTTTCCCCACTGTGAAGCAGGACTTAATTCTTAGTAGTTGGCCCGTCTTTGGATTATACTTTTTTTTTTTTTTTTTTAAAGCAGTTTGTCAGGGCTCTCCCATCATGGAATAAATTTGTTAAGGACTGATCAGTAAAGAGAACAAGACCTGTTTCCTCTTCATCTCAAGGTGTAAAGTTACACATGGAGGCGTGGGGTGGAGCTAATACAAAGAACTAGCGTGAGTGGGATTTTTTGTGTGGTGTTTGGACTTCGTTGGTGTGTATGTAGCAGCTTGACATTGAGTGCAGAAGCTTCCATGGACATTCATAGTTTTCTCTATTTGACTTTAAATATTAATGTGCCATCTAGTTCTGCTTTATGTTTTGAAGATCATTTTATAGGGTTATGTTAGGTACATAGTTATCACTGCTGTTGGGGACATGGCAACGATGTGCTGACACGGTTGCATGGGCACCTCAGATGACAGTGACACTGCTGGTGTCATTTTGATTAAAGCAACTATAGGAGTTCCTTGCCACATGTTTTGCTTAGTCTAAATGGGTTTTTAAAAAGTACATATGTCAGTACTTCACAGAAGACTTAAAGAACTTTGAAAAGAAACTGGAATCACTTCTCAGGAAACGTCTGTGTGGATTCAACTCTGTGTCTTCAGAGGAATCAGATCTTAGGGTCTGTGTGCTTTTCCTGGAGCTATTTCAGTTGTTGGTTATGGCAATCCCTTGTCCCTCTTGCTACAAGTTGTGCTTCAGACACAGCCTGGGGACTGCTGCCCTGGGGACTGAGCAGGAAAGCAGGCCGCCGGCCGACTCAGGCCAGTAGGTGCTCCGTGCGCTTGTCAGGCCCTCGAACTCGGGTCACTTCACCGGGACTTGTCCTTCAGCTCCAGTCAGCAGTTGGCAGTGAGGGGACCGGCCTTTCCTGCATTTGCCTCCTGCAGAACTCATGCTCCTACCTCCTTGCTTAGGGCTGATGCTGAGCCTGCTCTGGGGCCCTGGTGCTGCCTGCGAAGGGATGTGTGGCCCAGAGGTCGGCTGGGAAGAGGTCTGCGTCTGGGGAACAAGGGGTGAGCTGGCCGCCTTCTCCCAGCGAGTCCGTAGCATGTCACTCACCACTGCTGCCTTCAGGTTACTGGCTGGGGTCACAGCTTCTGTTAGAGCCGCCTGTGTGGCAGGGTCTGTGTGACTGAGGCCTGGTCCTGGAGTTGGCTTCAGGAGGGGATGAGGCCGAGTGCTGTCCCCTGAGGCTGAGGGACTTCAGACAAACCCAACACCAGGCTCTTCAGACAAATGATGAGGAAACAGAGGCCACTGGGCCTGTGTTTCTTATTCCCATGTGACAATGGTCCTCACCCCTCACCCTGCTTCATTCCCCTGGGATGTGCTGAAGGGAGCTAGCTGCCGATGGACCTGGGTCCCAGGCACTATGGGCTTTATTAGCACAGCGGCCCTGTTAGAGCTATGCACAGAGAGGGCAGCTGGGACCCAGCCCGCTCAGCTTGTCCCACCGTTCACCCCAGGACGCCGTGTGTGTCGGAAGTTGCCCGGTGACTGTCGCGTAGCCAGCACTGTGGCCTTGCCCCGCAGACTGGTGGTGGCGGTAAAGGCAGGCTGTCAGCCTCAGCCGAGGCTCAGGTGGATATGCAGGTGCAGGTGTCTCTGCTGGCTGAGGGGTGGTGTGCCCCCGCTGTTAGCCAGACGATCGTTTCTGCTGGTGGGACGGCCAGCCTGCTGGGGCTGCAGGGTCTTTTGGCCTCTGGACTGCATCCTTGGGCCCTCAGCATGGGTTGTATTTACTGCTTCATCCTGAGTGCAGGGCCTGGACAGAGGATTCCTTTCGTGTCCTTGACCTTCTTGCTGACCCGTGTTCTCCCTGACCTGCTGCCAGCACTGCCAGAGCCTGGGCTCCGTTTTGACTGGATTTCCCATGTGTGTAACTCGTTGTTCTTATCTTCCCGCCCTCACCGGGTATTTGGAGCACTAGTCCTTGCAGCTCTGAGTAGGCAGCCATTGGAGGCAGTGGTAGCCGTGGTGGCCTGTCACCCTCACCTCCCAGTCCATCTCCCACATCCTCACCAGTGAAGTGTCCACGGCCTGGTCGCTGGAACTATGTTGCTCTCCTGTTGTCACTCTGTCTCCCCTGGTTTGAGAGACACGGTATAACTGGTTGCCTGCGTTACCCGTCTTCTGTCCCGTTCCTCTGTGCACTGTACCCAAGTCACGTCGTGGTGCTGCTCTGTGCTCTTCCCATGTCATTGCATGTGATTGCTCCCGTGCTGTCCGCCACACAGTGTGGCGGCCTCTGGCCGTTGGTCCTCCAGCCCGTGTGTTGGCAGAGCCTGAGGTTAGTGGCATGGACGGCGCCGTGTACCAAGTCGCTGTCTAGTGCCCGGCACATATATGTCCACCGGTATTTGAACGAATCTTCTGCCGGGCCAGTGGTGTGTTTTTGGACATCTGAGTCATCCCAGGTCGTGCTGGTGGCATTGGTCACTTGAGGAAGCATGGGACTCGCCCCCCTCCCCTCAGAAAAGCAAAGCAAGCACGACTTGTTGGATTGTACATATTTGGGGACAGTGACTTTTTGTCTACGGAGGTCTGTTGCCGGCTGCATGTTACCAGCCAGCCTCCAGTGCTGCATTTGGACTCCATTTGAGGAACGCGCCGAGGCTTTGGACCTGAAGGGCCGCCCACATGCAGCAGCTGCCGGAACATTCCTCTCATAGCTTCCCGGTGATTTCAGTGTGCTCTGGCTCGGGGCAGCGGCACATCGTGTGTTTGTTTTTAAGTTTGATTTAACTTGGTGCTACAGGGCAGGATGTCTTCTGATATATTTAGTCTTCCAAAGGAAGGATCCTGGAACTGTCGTAACCAGCGTAACCTTCAGCTAACTTAACGATTCACTGGTTCATTCATACACAGGGAAAGGCTAGCAGAAATCACCGCAACAGTCAGGGCTGCGTGGCTTGTGGAATGGCTTATTTTCCTGATGTGCATCACCCTGGCATCGTACAAAGTGCTAAACTCAAACTGCTTAATGCAAGTTTCTGTAGAAGTGGAGTGGGTTAGTAATCAATAGAAGGTTTCAAAAGGCTGTAAAAACTGGTTGGCTTTCAGAAGGTATGGGGTTGGGGTTGGGGGTGGGGGTGCCAGCCATCACTGGTTTCATTTCGAGGAGTTAGTTCCAGGTCATACCAGGAGGCATTGTGTGAATTTGCGAGATGCCGTCTGGTAACTTTGTAAGGTCGTTTGTCCGTGCATTGGCGTCTCGGTGGGTTCCCACAGACAGCGAGCCATGGCTGGGGCATGCTGGAGCCCAGGGCGTGTACGCGGGGGGCTGAGAGCTCCCCAGCCCAGCCTGCGCCCTAGGGCTGTATTAGGACAGATGACATTTGTAACAGTTTCCTTGCTCAGTTACAGAAAACAGGGCAGCAGTACATTGGTCCGTCCCTGGAACACCTTTTGTAATGGAGCAAATGCGAGACAGGTCCTGAAGTGGCAAAAACATGGTTGGGCGGGGCTGCCACGTTCTTAGGTTCTTTATGGAGCCGTTTTCTCTCAGTTCTTGTCCCCACCTTTCCCTTCACCACCAGGTTCTTGTTGCGGGCCTGTGCCTGTCAACTAGTGACACCTGTGGGTTTCCATGTGTGTCAGCCAGCACTCGGAGGTCCCCAGCCTCAGGATCATTGAGATTGGGAATCACATGAGGTGCCAGTCAGGACACAGAAGAATCTTCTGGAAATGGTGCGGGAGTCAGGTCTGCTGGCTGGGGGCTGGCTGGGGGCTGTCCAGGTGCTGCGTCTGAGCTGGGGAAGTTAAGGCTGATAACTTCTGCCTTGCTTTGCAGTCGAGGCGCAGATAACCTGTTTTTGGTCACCTGGGCACCAAATCCCCTCAGGAGCTCCCTGCTTCGTGCCCATGTGGTGGAAAAGCCCTTGAAGTTGCTTCCTCGGCACGTCGAGCTCATGGCTTGTAACACGGCTTGTTCTGACGTGTGGTGCGTGCTCTTTGTCCCCTTTCAGGACTTGGTGGTCACTCAGAGTCTCTCCTGTACCAGCGGCTGGCCCTTTTCTGATTGTAGTGCACATCACTCTTAAATTGCGTCGCTTGTGTTTTGGTGTTTTATGACCATTAGGAGCCAAGCAGACGGACGGACGTGCTCGTGCCGCAGTTTGCAGGAGCGACTCCGTGGTCCATGTTCCGACGTGCTGGCCCCCGTTGGCTGTCATGGGCTTTTCCCTGGTGCCTTTTCATGTGGTCTGTGCGGAAATGGGACGAGCCTGCCTAGGCAGTAGCCCGGTTGCGGACGTCCCCCAGCTCTGCCCTTGGCCTCCTGGCGTGCGAGGGGGGCCTAGCAGTCACGGGACCCCCATCTCTAAGGGAGCTGCCAGGTCACTGTGACGACACAGCGGGTCTTCGCACAACAGGAGCTTGCTCTTGCAGAGAGCTCCGCGTAGTAGTCACACCAGAACCTGGTGGCTGCTAGCTTTGGTCCTCATTCAGCAGGTGAGGCAGAAGGCATGGAGGCGCCCACTGGTCCTGTGCAGTGCAGGGTGGCTGCCAGTCTGGGCCCTCCGGGCACTCGTGGTGGGTGGGCTTGGCAGGCGACAGCACGAGAGAACGTGCCTGTGGCCCTCGGCGCCGGGCCTGCTCCTGGCACATGGGCATCGTAGTGGCGGGTGCGGTCCGGAGCCCACGCCGCACAGGAGGGTGGAGTTGATGCCCTTCGCCTGTCTGCAGTGCCCGACATGGGTACCGGTCGACCCTGATGTCTGAAAGCGAGCAGAGCCCGCGGCCGCTCACGTGAGGAGGGGCTCTTGTCGGCCGACGGTGTTTTCTGGGGCAGGGCAGTTGCTCATCCGGTCTGGGCCTGGCCCTGCTGCCCAGGGGAGCCTGCTTCCAGACAGTCGCTGACCGGGTTAGGAGCTGAGAGGCAGTCCTTCAATCCTGTGGGGGCAGAGGTGTCGCCTTACGCTCCCTGAGCTGTCCCTGCTCGTCACCTGACACCGGGGCACGGGCAGGGGTGTCCAGTGCAGACGCCAGGCCTCTCTGTCCGAATTCAGCACCCCGGCTCCCTGGAGACGCTCTGTGCCCTCACAGGGACGTGTGGTCTCGGTCCCAGGTCCTGCTGGGGCCCGAGCCTTCTCCTGTCACCCTGTCCTTTCAGGGCCTGTGGACTCACGGCCAAGCGCGCTGGGCCTGGTGGGGCCGGAGCTGCCGGTGGGGGCTTGCTGCGTTCTGAGCCTGTTCTCTGCAGGATGCCAGGTCGGGAGGGGGTGCGGGAGCCCCAGAACATGCAGAGGAGGGGCCAGCTCAGGACTGCGTTCTTGCTTCGCCCGCACCACCTGGACCTGCAGGGCTGGGTGCGTGATACTCAGGTGGGCGTGGTGGGTCGGGAGGGCCGGCTCGTCCTCAAAGGCACAGGAACCATAGGCCACAAGCAGCAGAATTCTGAGCTGTTGGGTCCCAGGGCACGTGGGCCCTGAGGACAAGGATCAGGTGGGGCACCAGACCACTGTGCTGTCAGAGGGGTGGCTGTGGCAAAGCCACAGTGCGCAGGGTTGTCCCAGTTCCCTGCCCAGTGGGCAGCGTGAGCGACTCTTGCCCCACCCCGTCCCCTTGGGCCTGAGCGCACAGTGTGTGGGGCACAGGTATTCCATCACTCTCTGGGGACAGATGTTGCTGTGTGCCCTGAGGGCAGAGCCACCGGTTATGGAAGTGGCCCTGGGGCGCCTGGGCGCCATTCTGAACTGGGACACGGGTCACATGGGACCTTCACAAACACGTACCAGGCTGTGCCCTGGGGAAGTGGGTGAGCACATCCGTGAGTCTGGGTGCGCAGACATGAGGAAGGCAGGCTGGTGGGAGTGACACGCGGCGGGGCCTGGGAGCTGCCCTGGCTGCCGTAGGTGGAGGGGGGCCGCGGCCTTGGTCTTGGATGTTCAGTGATGGAAGCGTGTAGTCAGGATTGTACGAAGACCCCTTTTCTCAAACTCAACTGGTGCGTGTCCCTGGGTGGTGGCCTCCTTTTATATAAACTTGTCTCCTCCTCATAGCAGTGTGAACGTGGTGGGTTCAAAATGCTTGGCTGGGTGGGTGTGGAGTGGCTCCTTCTAGAAGGTTCCCAGTGGGGATAAGAAGTGATGTAATCTTCAATTCTCACTTCCCACCCTGGTTTCCTTCCTCCAAGTCCCTTCTGGTACCTGAGACACTGAGGTCAGTGAGGACTGCCCTTGCTGGGGACCTCTAGAGCTCACCATGTGGCCTGGGAGGCCTAGGGAGCTGAGCAGTTGGTCAGCAGTGTCCTCGGGGGTGGGCCATGCGGGTCAGACAGACCATGACCTGGGAGATGGGTGCTCAGAAAGGGATCCCCGTGGAGACCAAACCCGGGCACCCAGCTGTGACCTGTGGACAGTCCCCGTACGGGACACATAGTGGGGCTGCGGTTCGGGGGCTGGGCTGGGGCTGGGGTCCGCCCAGGGGGAGACAGGAGGCGGGGAGGCCTCTGCTTTGTCCCAAGAGCATGCCTGCCCCTGCTGGTGACTGATGTCGGCTCTGCAGTGAGTGACCTCTGGGCAGTGATCGGCTTGCCCACGAACACGGTGTGTATCCCAGGGCCCACGAGGAGCAGGGCACAGCGTGGCTTTGCCAGGGTCTTCGGGGACAACGTGGAGTGTGTCTCCTGTGTGTGTGTGGGCTATTTGCTCTCAGCACATCTGGGCGACTTCTGCATAGCAAACACGAGGCACAGAGCGGCTCTGACACCCAGCGTGCCTGCACGCCCCGGGGAGGGCGGCTTGGCAAAGGGGAGACACGTGCTCGCAGCGCGTTTCTGTCCGGGCAGCGGCGCACGCGGACCTCACGGCACAGCCTGAGGCGGGCGGGGACTCCGTGCAGCCGTGGCTGCACGTGTGGGGCTGCGGGTGACACGTGGTGGTGGAGGTGAGGACAAGCCAGCGCTTTCCTCTGGGCTGTGACTGCAGGGCTGGGGGCGATGGGGTCGGAGCCCACCCGAGGTAAGTGGGGCCGGTGCAGACACCTGTCACGGCGGCACCTGCACCTTTGCCCAGGCCTGGCCACCACCGTCACGTACAGCTGCTGATGTCGTGTGCTCGGCTGTGTGCATCCTGTTTTCGCAGCCGTGACACTGGGGTCGGTAGGGTGATGTCTGAAGGTCACATCTGAGTGGGGTGTGACTCACCCCGGGGCCCCCAGGGGTCTGGCCCCAGCAGTCAGCACTGCTGCACGGACGGGCTGGCTGGCTGGCTGGCTCCGGCCAAGGTGGCTCTGCTGTCTGCCCTCCGCAGGGTGCCCACGAAGGCCCTGAGCACGGCCCCGCACCCCGCTTTGGGAGCAAAGTCACCGCGCAGCCGATTTCTCAGCTCAAGTACCTGGACAGGTGCTTCTGCTTCATTTGCCGAGGAGCTCGGGGCTGGTGTCAGGTCACAGGCCCCTCGTGTCCTCCCTGCTGGCATGGGCCCTGCGCCCCGGGCCCCCCACACATGCGGGGCTGGGGACGTGCTCTGCGGGGCTGCTACCAGGCCGCTCTGCAGCCGGCGGGTCCTCGAAGGAAGGGGCCCTGAGCCCAAGGTGACTGCGGGGTCTCGGGCTGGGCCTCCGCTCAGCTCAGTATTTGGTGTGAGTCTGAGACCCCTGTGGTCAGAGCTCCTCAGGAGGGTGTCACAGCAGGGTTGTGACATGGGGGGTTGCTGCCAGGACGTGTGCCAGGCCACGTGCACGGGAGCAGCAGGTATTCCCCTCCAGATCTGCTCTGGGAACCAGCTCCAGAACAGCGCCGGTTCCGTTCTGTGTGGAGGGTGGGGCTGGGGCGGCATCGACCCCTCACGTCACCGCTGGGGTCTGGGTCCCGGGAGCCCCCTTTGTTCACCTGCTGTGCCCAGCGCTGTGGGGGACTCGGGCTTCATCAAACTACTTGGGACTTGATGTGGAAAATTGCCAAAACACAGCCAAGGCGTGGGCCACCGAATCTCCGTGTTTCTCCATGAGGGACTTCCGTCTCTGGGGCCGGGGGTGAGACGCCCCGCCAGGGCCCTTCTTGGACCAGCGAGCTCATGGTCCCTGTGGCCAGCGCTCCTGGTGAGGACGTGTGCCCCGCGTACCCGAGGGCCCTCTTCCTGCGAGAGCCGGACCATTGTCATGCCGACGAGATGACCTTCACCGACACTGCAGGTCTGTTTAAGCCAGGTCCCAGGAAGGTGCCCCCAGGCGCTCCCTGTGCCGTGCCTGGCACTCTGCCTGGCACTCGGCTGCCGACAGAGGGTGTCAGTCACCACTGAAAAACCCCTGAGGTTCCAGTTCTTAACGTTCCTCGTTTCAGGAGACGCTTGCTGGGGTTGGGGCACTGTGGGGACGCGAGCAGAGCGACACATGGGCTGACCTTGGTGCCGGCCAGCGAAGAGCCTGTGGGCGTCTTGCCTCAGGGACACTGGACAGAGAGGGCAGCCCTCAGAGTCACTCGCTGGGCCCGGAGCGTTGAGCACGGGGCCTAACCGGCGTTCCGGCCGCTCGCTCCCACGCCCACCTTTCCCCAAGCAGCAGGGTCGCCGAGGCACAGGGGACGCCACCATGTAGGGTCTCCTCTGCCCTCTGGTGCAGAGCCTCGCAGTCACGGGACCTCTGACGTGCACAGGCTGTGCCGTCGCTCACAGAGGAGCTTGAACCCCAAGGGTGGGTGGTCACGCTGTCTCTCCTAGCGCCCTCCTCGTGTGCAGAACCCCCCTTGTTAACAGGCCAGTGGGAACGTGACTCTGGGAACGACAAGGAGCCCCGTCCCCGCCGTGTCTCACGTGGCGCACGGCCCGCGCCCCTGGGCTTGCTCCACTCTGAGCGGCACGCCGGTGCCAGGCTGGTGCTGGGTCAGTGTCCGCCGGACGGGCACTGCCTTGTGCGGGGTCTGGAGTCCCAGCTGCTGGACAGCGAGGCCGGAGGCAGGACAGGAGCCTGTCCTGTCCAGAGCCCTGCGGCTGTCTTCCCCTTGGCTCCCCCGGGAGGCTGACAGGGCCCCGGGGGACACGCGACGAGGCCAGCGACGAGGCCAGCGACGAGGCCAGGAAGGCGCGGGCCCAGGAGCCGGTGGTGGCGCCCCGTGCGCCTCCCGCGGTGCCGAGCTCACGCCTGTCTCCGTCCTGTGCTTGCAGGTGTCGCCGACGAGGACGCCTTCCTGGAGGAGTGCCGGCAGCGGGGCCAGCACGCACTGCCCGCCGGCACCAGCGCCCGCCCGCCGAGGCCGCAGCGGCCCGCCGCCTTCCTGCCCAAACACGCGTCCCCGCCCCACGCCAGCGAGGACGAGGATGAGCCAGGCAGACACCGGGCCGCCGGCGGCTGGGACCCCTCCATGCTCGCAGCAGGTGTGCAGAGGGGGACGGAGGCGGCGCGCCCCCGCAGGGCCACCTCCCAAGGCCAGAGAGGACGGAGGTTGCTCCTGGGCTGCTGCGTCCTGACCTGAGGGGCAGGGGCGGGGCCAGGCGCCGCTGCTCACCCCCCACGGGACCCCCCACCATTAAAGCGGGGTGCTGGCCTTCTGTGAACCGTATGAAGTGTGTTGTTCTGGGTGACGGGGGCCACAGGGTAGCCGGTGCCGCTTTTCCCGGGACGTCCAGCAGAGTGCCTGCACCCCTGCCCGCACCGCAGCTTCGCGCCTCCGTCCGGCCCTGCGTGCCCGCCGTGTGTGCTTACAAACCGGACGCAGCCATGGGCTTGGCGCCGGGCTGGTGGGTCAGGGTGGGCCCTCTGTGGCCGTCCTGACCCTCGGCTGTGGGAGTCCCCAGCAGGTGAAGTGGTGGAGCAACGTCAGTCCTTGGTCCTCTGCGCCAGGGCCACTCCTGAGCTGAATCCCGCAGACCGTGGGCAAAACGGTGCTGTCTGGGCGGTGCGTTCCTGTCCCAGGACTTGCTGTTGGAAATCAGTCCCTTCAGGTCCCCCTGGGCCCTCCTCAGGTCCAGCAGAGCATCTGTCAGGACAAGGCGACGTCCCATCCGCCCTGGGAGGTGCCCTGGGGCGTCAGGCCAGTGCGCAGCCCCCTGGGAGCAGAGCAGACAGGCCATCGGGGACACCGGCCTTTCCCTGTGCGGTGCAGTGACAGAGAGGCCGTTGGAAGACTCGTCCTGCCTCGAGTGGGCGTTCAGGCGTTCGCCCAAGACTCATCACCTGGAACCGAGTGGTCGTGGGGCGGGCAGGCAGAGGGGCACTGACACCAGGGCCTTGGCAGGGGGCAGGGTGTGGGTCCAGCTTCTCTGAACTGCACCGTCGGACCGGGAATGGCCACGGCTGTTTGAAGGACAGCACAGACCTCAGTGCCTGTCCGGGTCCTGCGACGGGGCCCAGACGGGGGCCTTGGCCCGCAGACGGCAGCCCTGACCAGCTCGCCTTCGAGAGGAGGATCCGTTGTCACTGCTGGCGTCTTGTTCACGTTGGAATTATTGGAGAAAACGAAGTGCTTCTCTCTGACGTCACTGTTTGTGTCAGTTCTGAGCATCGGTCCCCGCCAGGGGCGCGTTTAGATGGGAGAACCGACTCGTTGCCCTGAGGACCCCGGCACGGAAACAGGCTTCCACTTTCTGCGGCTGCGGGGCTGCCGGGAACGCCCCTGGGCACGGGACGCCGCCGGCTCGGCCTGTGCTTTCCTGTTTTGCAAATCGAGTTATGAACCCTGGAAAGGGTCAGAGTGACGTCACCAGAGAACCGAAGACGTGATTTTCATGGAAGCACGAGTGAGCTCCTGTGGAAGATGAGGGTTTAACTTCTTAGAGGTGACGCAGCTTCCCCAGAGGAAGATTCTAGAAACTGAGACAGTGGGGAACACTGGAGTGAAATTGCAAGGTGTGGCGGCTGGCCTCCAGGGCATCCCTGTCCTGGCCACAGAGTGACATCCTCCACCTGATTCTGCAGCCTCCAGGTGTGGTGTGGGCTCCGTCCTGTCCTTGTGCAGGTGGCCCCTGGCCACTCCTGGGTGACCCGGTGTGCACTGAAGGGGTCACACAGCCATCTTTGTGCCGTATTTCCAAGTCTTAAGTGCATGTAAGGAACCTGGTTTCCAGGAGTGTCCGGGACGCCCACCCCATGCCTACCCAGTGACCAGCCGCTGCCTGCAGGTGTCCCTGGAGCTCTGTCACCAGGGGTGTGTGCACGCAGCCCGCAGGTCTGGGGAATGGCCGTTTTAGGCTAAGGATAGACTCTCCTGAGAAACGCTCCCCAAACACTGGCAGTCGCTGGTGTGAGGAGCGCATCTACGGCTCAGGACTCAGCGAGGACCCCGGGGGTCTGTGGCTCGGTGGGGCCCGGGGGCCGTGTCCGCCTGAGGTCGCCCAGGGTGCGTGCATGTGCAGCGTGGGCCTGATGGGCTGGATGGGGTTTGTCTGCGTGTGGCCACAGGACACGCTGCCCTCCCCGGGGACCGGCAGGCACACCCGCCCTCGGCCTGTCGGGAGAGTCGGGGCTGTGCCTCATGGCACACACCCGTGGAGGAGAGTAAACGGGGTCCTTGAACCAGGTTTTCTTCTATTTCTCGCTGTGGAGAGAGCACCCTGCCCCGGAACGCGCAGCCTGGCGCTCACGGAACTAACGGCTGGTGCCACGCTGGTGCTCACTGCGCACTCGGTGCTCTTAATAAAACTAACTCGCTTCCTGCATGTTCCTCGGCCACACGCACTGCCCCCCGCCGAGTCCCTGAGCAGCGTGCGGGCAGCCTGGAGGGGCCGGGGTGTGAGGCCTTTTCCTCATTTGTATTTTTCTTAAACTGACCATTTTAAGGAAATAGCACAGTCACGTGGTGTCACAGTGGCCCGGCTCCATCCCCCACAGCCCGCACTGTGGAGTTGCTGGAGTCCTGGCCACGGGGCTGTGACCCTGAGACGTCATGATTCTCCATTCCCGACACCGTAGAGGAGGGTGTGCTCCCCAGCTTCCCGGATTGAGCTGGGGGCCCTGGTGGCTCATGCTGAAGGTCAGGGTGGTGCAGTGGCCCCCGGGGTCGCAGGGCAAGGTTTGTCCTGACTCCCCAAACTGGGACTCCAAGTGGCCACACAGCCTCCGCCCTGAGGTGCGCCCCGTGGGCCACCGCAGAGCCTTGTGGTTCAGTCCGTCCTCCCACCCGGACGCCTGCTTGTTTTCCCATCCCTGCCCATCGACCTGGGGCCTCCGACAGGAATGCTGTTCTCGGTGGGGCCCGCGGGGACCAGACGGGGGCCCTTTCCGGGATCCGCCGCGCCCTTCGCGGCTTTGAGGCAGAACCCCCAGGTGACACCTGGCTGTGCGACCTGGGGCCTGCTGGGGGCTCCCCGGGTGGCCGGGCCTGTGAGACCTGCGTCTGTGCTGCAGCTGGGGTGCTGGTGTCCCCGGGAAGGTGCTGGGGCCCGGGGCCCGGGGCGCTGTGAGCTCTTCGAATAATCTTAACGGGTTTCACTGCTGAGTTTAAAAGGCCAGCTCGTGTGGAGCTTTAGGTGTGAACCGGTGCGAGAGGATACGGGTCTGTGTCCTTAGCATTTCTTAACATGGGGGCAGTGAGAGCACTGGTACATCTCAGTGGGGGAGCAGCGCCGTCCTCAGTCACTCACACCCCGTGTTTCCTTAGGACTCAAAGAAGGCGGCAAGCGGAGGAAGCACAGGCTGAGGGACGAGTCCAAGAAGAAGAAGCCGACCAAAGGGCACCACTAACGGACGGGCTGCCCGCCGAGCGGCTGCGTGCACGTTAGGTAGCGCACCTGCTTCCCACTGTTCCAAGGCCACCCCTCCTCACAGCACTGGGGACGCTGGTCCATCAGCAGGGCCCCTGTGGGCGTGATGGCCAGGTGGCGGGGGCGGGGCGTGCCCTGGAGGGTCCCTGCTTCCCCCTGTCCCCGGGGAGCAGACGGGGCCTGACTTGCCTCCTGCCAGGTCAGCGGCTGTACTCTTGAGGGGACTGTCCCTCCTCATGCAGTTCCGCGTCGGGAAGTAGGACTTGGTAAGTTCAGGGTGCCGTGTAGGTGACATCTTCACACCTGAGCCGTGACCACCACCCACGTTTCCTCCAGTGGATGAAGCCAGACCTCCTGAGCGCCTGGCAGCACCTGTGGCCTCGGGAGTCACTTCATGTGTCTGTCCCCGCATTTATTGTTTTCAATTTGGCCTGCTCTAAGTACTCCAAATCGACTTCCAATATTGTTTAATTTTTGCTAACATTTTTGCCATCTTTTTCCTTGGATCCTTAGTTGTTCTTTGTAGCACGTTCACAGAATTCTAGAAAATTTTAATCCAGAATACTGTCTCTGGCTGTGAGTTCAGGATCTGCTGGGGAAAAAGAGAGGAGCTGCCTCCCCCACAAACACACACATGCACACACCCACACCCCACACGCACATGGACACACACACAACACCCATGGACACACCCCACACACACACCCACAGACACACACACACAACACCCATGGACACACCCCACACCCACGGACACAACACCCACACCGCACACCCACGGACACCCCCCCCCCACGCCAGCCGTCCCGCCCGCACGCTGCACTCAGCGTTGGTCATCACGGGCTCTCTTAGGAAGGCCGTCTCGTTCCAGCAGGACCCTCCCAGCCTCCCGCAGTCACGTGCACCATCTGCTTCCTAACCCCTCGCCTTGTGAGCACTGCCGCTGCCCGCCGCCGCCCACCGGTGCCTCCCCTCTAACGCAACAACCTGTGGTCCACGGCGCCTCTTCCTTCTCTCCTGGAAACATGACGTCGTGTAAAGCTTGACGTCATTAAAACGTGCCCGCAACTTGAATCTCGCGGTGTTGATTGGGCCCCCGCTGTGGCGGCAGCGCGCGGCGTAGGAGCCGGAAGTGCGTGTGGTGGCTGTGCAGGCCGTCCCGGAAGTGCGTGTGTCTGATGCTGGTGGGAGCGGTGCGGGCTGCTGCGTGGATTCTGCGCTGCTGTTTGATGCTTGTTGGGGCAAATGTAACCGTGAAAGCGTAACGCACATTAAGTGCCACCCAGGCAAATAAACCTGTTCCTTTGTGCTGTGCACTTGCCATCATTTATGAACGCCGCTGAGTTGCACTCTTACTAGTAATTAAAAATAAAAGCGGTTTTCCATCGTTTCAGGTAAAGATGTGTGCCGTGCCCACTGAACTTCCGTGTGTAACGTCAGCGGCCCGTGCTGGCCCTGATGGAAACCCCAGGAGAGAAATGGCGGGGACGAGCCTCCCTCTCCCCTGGCTGTGGGGCCCCTCCCGAGGACCACGCATCCCCACTGCGCACGCACCCGCCCTTGACTCCTGCGGGGACCTGGGGAGGGGGGCCCCTGCAGGGCGGGGAGGTGGTCACAGGAACTCCCAGCTGTGCCACACTGTGACCACCAACATGGGCCCCATGTTCTCACGTGGCCCAGAGGGGCCAGCTCCTCACAGGCACAGGCAGAGGGGTGCAGCCACACCCGCGTCTGCCACCCCCGCCCCCCGGCCACAGGGCCTGGCCCAGGTGGGCACTGCGGGCTCCTTTGCTGTGCGTGATGCGTGAGTCCACCTGCCCCGCGCTGCGCTACCTCCCGCTGGGGAATGTGCTCTCGGGAGTGGAGGCCAGGGGAGGTGGGGGCGGGGCCGTGAGGAGGTGGGCAGGGCCATGGGGTGGGGCAGGGCCCAGCGCGTGTGTATGGTGGGGGTTCTTGGTGATTCAGCCTTTCTGGGGGTCTGCGAGGTGCTGAGTGGAGGTGGGTCCTGGGTTGTGACCTCCTCACTTTCCCGCTGGTGTTTGCTGTGCCAACTCCCAGGGCAGGAGGGATGGCACAGAGCTGGGGGAGAGTCAGGCCTCAAACCTCCAACTGCAGCTTCAGGGAGGAAGCCTCTTTGGGGACAGCTTGTGGGGTTGGGACGGTGGGGTCCGGCTGCAAGGAACCACCCTGCGTGTCCCAGGGCCGCCGTTACCCCTTCCCATGTTGAGGGGTTTGAGGGCTGCAAAACTCACGTCCCACACATACTGTTAAACGGTTATTTTGAAATGCCCACATGCTCACGTGACTGCACAAACAGTCTGCGGTGGCGCGCCCCTCCGCAGGGCCCTCACGGTGGGAGAGCGTGGAACCAGGGATGCCACACAGCAGGATCCCAGGGGAAACCCTCAGAGGCTGCGGGAACCTTAGAACCGTGGGGAGTAAGACCCAGTCACACCTGTGGGTCTTTTGTTTTTGCCTTTGCCAAAACAGTTTTATTTTGATAATCGTTTGAAAGTAAGGAGACCTAGGAGTCATCAGGTTTGGAATCCAGATCATGTCGCCCCTCCCAGGTGTTCCGTCACCCAGGTACCCCAGCGGAGGCCTACCCCACCCTGCTGTCAGGACTTTCCGCCTCCCTAGCTGATTGGGCCACACAGAATCCAGCAGGGCTGTTCTCTTCCGGATCATGTGGCCTATAGTGGACCTGCTGGCTCTGGCAGCACTGCCCACTGGCCCACTCCAGTCTGCCATGGTCATCATAGATGTCATGCTGTGAGTCTGAGGGGCGGTCTGGGGACCCCGAGTGGACAAGACTGCCTCTGGAGGGTCCGCCCCCTCCCCTCCCCTCCTCACCCTTCTGTTTTGGGCTGACTTTGCCATGAGGACAATCAGCCCAGCCTCCACATGGAGATGTCCCATTTGTGCCTGTGCTGACTCCTTGAGGTCCCCGCCCCTTGGGGACTCAGCAGGTGGATCGGCCCAGGCTCAGGGCAGGACCGGCCCCGGGAGTATGACGGGTGTCAAGGTGTCTTTGGCTCCTCCCGTGGTCACCGGACCATGGTCACTGCACGGCAGGAGCCCTGTCTGCACAGATGACAGCGTAGCTCCTCACAGCCCTGCCTCTGGTGAGCGAGTGACCAGCTTCTCAGATAAATGTTCACGTCTTTTGTGTTTGTCAGAAAACCGCCAAACGTTTTTTCAGAATTCCTAGCTGCTGCTCAGAGGGAGTCAGGAAGTAATGTCACCAAACATTCTGCTCGGGCCAGGCACTGGCGGCAGGCCTACTGGCGAGGTCATCGTCACTTAACAGTGTGGACAGCAGGCACATCGGGGTGCAGACTGGTTTTGCAAAGCTGTCTGCGCTGAGACCCCCAGCCCCCACACTCTCATGACGCCGGTTGGGGAGGGGCTCTGACTAGCCCAATAGTGGGGACCCCAGCACTGGGCAGCAGACTCCGCTGATCACGGCCTGTCATTAGCCATAATTCTTTGACTTTGTCCCTAGGGTTTCATAGGTTTTTGCTTAATCAACAGCATTCATTCTCAGTGAACAAACAATTCCGTTTTTATGGCGTAAAAATTATTGTTTCTCTGACCGACCAGCCATTACGCAGTGACATGGGTGGCCCCAGATGACACAGGGCCATGAATCTTCCAGCTCTGAGGAAGTGAAGTTGATGTATGGCATGGCTGTTGGCCATCTGGTCTGGATAGACGGGCCTGGGCTTGCAGCAATCCTGCTTCTGGAAGGCCTTTCTGTGCAATGGGGACCCAGACAGGAGTGGTCAGCGGCCCAGGGGTGGGGTGAGACCCTTAGGTGCATTGCCCATGCCTCTGAAACACCACCCGTCCCCAGGGGCAGCACACTCTGGGACCTTTCACCTCGGACACCTGTGACAGTATCCTAATGTCCCCAGTGAGACCCAGGATGGCGTGCAGAGAGGGCCGGGTCTGCCGCCTCGGGGGGCGTGTGTGTGGCCTTCTGCAAGTACCTGGAGCTCAGGGGTGGCGATGACTCTGTCCTGCTTCCCTGAACCTGGCTCTGTCCCTAGCTGAGAACACAAGCCCCAGGACGGCAGTACGTTCCCTCAGACTAGAAGGGAAGGTGCGTTCTGAGTCCCAGCCGGTTGGTGGGAGGCTGTCAGTGCTGCCCACTGGGTCGAGCCCTCACACTCAGCCATGGAGCCTCCGGACGGAGCCGGCCCTGGGGCAGCTTGATCTCCGCCCTCGGATCCGGAAGGCAGCAGGGTGCGTGTGTGTGTCATCAGCCCCAGCATGTGGCGACCTGTTGTGGCCACCCCAGGACGCCAACACCATCCTGACGCACAGACCCTGCTCTCAGAAGTCCGGCTAGAAGGTGGTTTCTGTTGCTTAATACTTCGGCATCCCGACGTTTAAAACCTCAAGTATTTTCTTGAAAGTGGGCCTGGTGGTGGTTTACGATGCAGTCTTTTCCGTGGCCACAGGAGGGCGCCTTCATAAAGGAAACGGGCCGTGGGCAGTCCGCCCACCCCACCCCACGCACGCATGTGCACGCAAGCACGCAACAAGCACGCTGGGAGAGCAAATGAGTCCGCCTTACTTTAATTGATTACGAGGCTGAAATGAGTTGGAGGGGAGGCAGCCGGAGCGGTTACATTGCCTCCTCGGGAGAATTAAAGAACCAGTTGTACTGGAGGCTGCGGAGGTTTTCCTTGCTCAACATTTGCCATCTGATCTTACAAATGACACATCAAAGGAGTCACAAGAATACAATTTTAAATGATAAAATTGGGCTCTACCATATGTTCAGAGTTTATTTTTCCTACACTCACATTCCGAGAACATTTGCACGCCTTTTACTCAAATAACATCTGAGAAATGATAATGTGTGGTTTCCTGGGCTACTCGAGAAAAATAAAACCTTATTGTTAATATTTCTAGTGCCTTCTAGCTAGAATAACCCTATAATCGCTGAACCCTGCTCAAGTCCCCCAATAAGTGGGAACAACAGGGAGGAAATGTCAGATGCAGCGACCTCTGCACATGGCTGGTCATGAGTCGTCCCGCTCCCGGAGGCAGAGGGAAGGCAGGTCACTTCTGGTGTCACAGAGCCTGCCTGGCATTGTTTTTTGAAGCTCGTGGTGGGAACACACAGCTGTCTCATTAATCCAGGCTTTTACGATCGGTAATTTCTCCAAGGTGCCATTTCACATCCTAATACATAATGGAAGTCTCTGCTTCCCCCTGGTTTTGGTCCTCACCTCCGGGTATGGTTTCTCTCACTCCTGACACTTTGTAACAGCGAAGAGCGTGACGTCTCGTGTCCCCCACTGTCTTTTACGTGTAACAAATTGTTAATGAAACCGAGGTAACACACTCAAGGGGACGGAAGAAATTAAGAGGAAGTGAAGACCCAGCCCCGCTGCTCCTGCTAATCCTCATGGGAAACATCACCACCACATCTTCACCTCCATCTCCTCTTTCACATGTAGGCGAGGCGTCTGAAATGCGGGATGTGCTCTGACAGGCCTGTTGTGGCCTCTTCTCCTCAAAACAAAATAAATCTCTAATCCAAAACAAAACGGTAACTCAGAACCTGGGAAGACCCATGGTTGGTGCCCGCCGATCTAGGAAAGTCCGTCATTGGTTTCAGTTTTGATGCAATTGATTGATTTATGTGACTCCTTTGTTAACTTGTTTTTCTTTTATTGTTATATTTATTGGGGTGACATGGGTGAGTAAAATTACATAGGATCCAGGTGGACAATTCTACAGCGCATCGTCCATGTGTTGCATTGAGTGCTCACCACCCAGAGTCTGTTCTCCTTCCATCACCGTGTCCTTGACTCCCCCTCCACCCCCACCCCTCCCCTTCAGGTAACCACTAAGCTATTGACTGTGTCCATGAATTTGTGTTTCTTTGTTACTTTCAGTTTTATCTTCCGCATGTAAGTGAAGTCGTATGGTTCTTATTTCACTTAACGTGATGATTTCAAGGTCCGTCTATGTTGTCGTAAATAGCTGCACTCCATCTCTGCGAATGTACCACGACTTCCAGCTGAAGTCCTGTGCTTACAGGGTTTATTGTTTGAATTGCAATCAGCTGTGCACGACAGCTGCAGCGGTTTTAGGCACCCTTCTGTGTAGTTGTAAAAACTACACTGCATTTGGGAGCAGGAAGTTCTCCCCAATACGCTCAACCCCTGGGACCTAAATGGTCAGATATCAGAGAGGCCCTGCCACCTAGATATAGGAACCAGAAGACACAAGCGTAGTCCAGAAATGAATTCCTCTTCCCGTCCTTCGTGTGCTCTTAAATCTTCTTTCTTTCACTTTTTAGCTTCGTTGACAAATACTTAAGTTATAAATACCAAGTATCTTGGGAAAGTATGAGGGCTGTCCAGAAAAAACCCAGCCATGAATGCCTCTATTTCTCCTATTGCACAGGTGGATACTTTCCGGACAGTCCTGGTATAAATATGACTCAGATGTGCCAGCTAAACGCACTTCGTCAGAGCCAGGCGACCAAGTTTATTTTGGATCCAGAAGCTGCCTGCTGACTTCGGGGAGTTTATTTTTACACACAACCTCTGCCGTTTCCGTATTTTCTAATGCAGTGTGGACAGTCACACCAGAATCACAGGCCCAGCCCCGAGCTAAGGGCCTGGCAGGTGTGAATTTCCTTGAGTGTGGACCTCAGCTTTGGCTGTGCCATAGGTGTTTTGGAAGTGACATTATAATCTCCCAGCACATGTTATATTTATCACAGCCAGTTTAGAACAAGTAGGGAGTAATTAGGGAATGTCTCAAATATCAGACCATTCAATACAACTGTAAAAAGTAAAGTGTAGTCTTTGCCAAGCAAGCGTTTCACAAAATATGGTCCCTTGTATCAAATGGTAATTGCTCTGAAACCTACACTTTTATTACCACTTTTGGGGACACAGGTTAACCACCTAAAAATTTAAAATTTGATGTGAATAGTCATATATTGTAGCTGCCACAAGAAATCATGGAATCTGATGTCTACAACATGAGCACGGACTGCTGGGGCAGGCACACACACGTGCACACACGCGCATACAAGGTGTGCTTACATATGCGTGTGTGTGCATATCTGACACCTGTCAGTTCTTCTTGGAATTTAAAAAGCCATTTACAAAGTGTTCAGTCTGGTAGATGAGGTGGAAAATATTGAAAGCTCAAGTTAAAAGATCCAAGAATCTCCTCTGAAATTAATGCTCACAGTGCTGTGAGGTGACCTGGGGCAGTCGACGCGGTGATGCAGCCACAACACCCTGGCTTCTTGTTTGTCACACGCCATCTGTAGTGCCTAATGAGGAAAATGGTTACCAACAACTTCAGAAATTTCCCCAAACTGAGAATCTCGTCTCCTTTCTGCATCTGGTTCTGGTGACACACAAGCAGTTTCGGCTTCGATGTGTTAATGTCACTCATGCTAAACAAACTGTGACAAACGAGTCTGGGTGGCTCACGTGGGGGAGCACTGGCAATTTTTCCTTTTTCTTGCTTGTTTTTAGTAGAAAACACTTTTTTTTCAGTGTGGAAGGAGTTGGGGGGGCAGGTAGTCTACGCACCTGCTGGTTGTGAGGTGTTGAGTGAATAGCTCTGATGCTCAGCTGCACAACATGTGTCATCCAGGGCGTCAGGTGTGTGTCATCGTCAGAAGCTGCCGTCCTGCCCGTCTGCAGCCTGTCGTGGATGTGTGGGCACGAAGCACCCTCGTTGTCGGAGGGCAGAGCACGGTCCCCGGGGGCATGGCGTGGGGACACGCACACAGACCCGCAGAGCCCCAGTTCGCGGCCCCTGCACGTGGTCGAGCCTGTCTGGTGTTTCCGAGCCGGCAGAAGTGCGAGCAAGGCTCAGAGTTTGTGTCTGCCGTCCGACCCACTTCGGGTGGCAGTCCATCAGCGTGAGTGGCAGCTGTAGGTGTGCACTGCAGACGACCAGTCATCGTTGTGTGAAATCGTCACGTGAAATCATCGTCACGTGACTTCATCGTCACGTCGCAGTCGCCGTGGGGAGAAAGGCCAAAAGTGTCGGTCAGGAGCTCTCCTCCTTATGCTGCGGAGGGCGTGGTCAGAAAAATGACAGCGTGGGTCGCACGTATCTGAGAGACACATTCATTACTAGGATGTGCTAAAATACCCGAAATAAACAAACAAATAAATAAATAAAAAAAATAAAAACGTTGCAAATATAAAATACATGATTTTAACAAATGTTTTGCAACGCCAACTATTGAAGAGTCTTATTAACGTTAAAGACTTTTTTTAAAATTGGTAAATGTGTTGGGGTGACGCCGGTTAGTAAAAACCACACAGGTCCCAGGCGCACAACGCTACAGGCTGCGTCTGTGTGCTGTTACGTGTTCGTCACCCAGAGCCAGTTCTCTTCCCATCACCTTATGTTTGTGTCCCTGTCCCCTCTCACCCCCTCCCTAAAGATTTTTTTTTGGTTGAATTTTTTTTTTGCAATTCTTTGATAAAAACATTTTTTATTCTTTATATTTATTAGTTTCTAGATTATAACTGAAAATAAATTTTAAAAGTCATGTATTGTATTTGCAACATTAAAATACTTTTTCACATTTCAGCACATGGTAGTAGTGAATGTATCTCTCGGATACACGCGACCTCCGCTGTCCTTTTTGGACTGCCCCCTCCTCAGGGTTCATGGGAGAGGGTAAGACCGTGCTGATGCAGATGCCTTCCGGTGTGCTGGGGGTCTGGCACAGCGTGCCCTTCTGGGGACAGCTGAAAGTGGCTGGTGACAGTGTGAGGGCCGCGGTCAGGTGGCGGCCAGTCTGGACGATGAACGAGGGTGAATGGCCATATGACGTGGGGAGCGTAGGGGAGGGGATGTGTCACCAGACCAGCTTTGCCCTCATTGGCACCAAGAGGGGGCCTTCCACAGACAGGGCTGAGGCGGGCGTCCCCAGCGTCCCGGCTGACGACAGGCTAGCATCGCGGGCACCGACCGGAGCAGAGGCAGGAAGGACCCTCTCCTGGAGCCCCCCGAGGGGCCCAGCCCTGTGACCCAAGGCCTCCGGGCCCATTCCTGCCCCTGCCCCCCGAGACGCCATCCCCGTGTTCCTCCAGGTGCCGCCTGCTCACAGATGGCTGCACTCCATCGTCGTACCGGGTGATGCGGGGTCTTCCCGGGCAGCTGGCCCTCGGCAGTGACTCCCCTCCGTCACCCTCTGCCGTTAGCAGCGCCGTCGTGAAGGTCACACCGGTCAGCGTCTGGGGCAGAGGCCCAGCCCCCGTGGCCCCTGCCTCCCGGCCTCCGGCCCACCCCAAGGGCGCCCGGCCTCTGTCCAGGAGCCGCCGTCCTGGTCGAGGGCCCCGGCCCGTTCTGTCCTTTGTCCACGTCTGTGCGTGAGTTGTCGCGTTTCCTCCTGACTGTGAAGATGGCCAGGACGATGACTAGATGGCAAATTGTCCCTGTCTGCAAATGTGCGTCAGACCGGGCCGAGGGCGGGTTGTTGTGGCATCCAGGGTCCTCGTCACAGGTGCCAGGGCTGCAGTCCCACCTGTCCCCTACGTGTCCCCTCTCTGCCGCCTCCGGTCCAGTGTCAGCAAGGAGCTTGCTTTGGCGACTCTAGGTCCCTTCGAGTTTGTGTCAATAAGAATCAGCCCCGATTGCCCCCAGCTGGGACCTCCGCGTGTGTCCCCCGTGGCCCCTGGGCTGACTCCCTCAGCTCCGCCCCTAACCCGGCCCCGCCCCGCCCCTGGCCCGCACAGCCGGCGTCGGACCCCGCCCCGGCCCGGAGGGTGTGGGGTTCAGGCGGCTCTAACTAAACAACATGCTTGGCGGGGGCGAAGGGCAGGGAGGCTGCTGCCCCCACCTTTCTGTCTGGGCCGTCTCCCCTCCGACCCTCCCTGGTTCTGTGTTGTGAGCTGCCGAGGAGGTGGGGGACATGTCACTTAAGGAAGGACCC
>PVJL010009103.1:0-50689 GCA_004026885.1 Lyroderma lyra | reverse complement strand
ACCTTTGCCTATAGGAAACCATTCCGTCTCTCCACATTCTCTCCTGACAGTGGCTTCCTGTCTATAGTACAGGTTACCTATCAGGACAGTCCAGGCTGAGGCGGCCTGTTTCTTTCAGAACAATCCATAGCTTTTCCCAATCTATGCAGTCGGGGGCTTTCCTGTAGTCTGTACGACGTAGACGCAAGTCTTAGGAGCACTTGACTAACAGTTACATCTGCAGCGCCTCTTCCTTTTCTCAGTCAAGCTTGAACAGCTGGCTTTTCTTGCTCCGTATACAGTAGAAGCCTTTGTTGCATTACCTTGAGTATCAGTTCACTTGCGTGGGTAATTAGAGCAGTAGTCCTATAGTTACACTCTGGCATCTCCTTCATCTTGAAAATTGGGATGTATATTGAACGTTTCTTATTTGTTGACATATTCTTGTTAGGATTTTGACAGACTTAGTCTGTATAGGTTGAAATAATTCTGTTGGTATCCCACATCCCTCAGTGATTTATTTCTTCCCAATACTTTCAGGGCAGCTTTCACTGAACTTTATAGAATTACAGGTTCTTTCTCATAGGAATCTTCTTCAAGGTGTCTGTCATTCTCTTATCTCTTCTGTATAAATTTTCAGGTACTCTTTCCACCTTTCCTTTATTTTCTCCTGGTCAAATAATGTGTTTCCTTATTGGTCATTTATTCAGCATTCCTAATCTAGGTTTAAATTTCCCTTTTATTTCTTGACTCTTCTGGTAGAGATCTCTTGTTTTTCCTGTTATTCTCTTCTATCTCCATACATTGACTGCTATAATTCTCTTTATATCTATGTGGTCATCACTGACAAACTGCATTTAGGATTCTGACCCACTTTTGTCAACTTTACTTTTGCCTCTTCCCTGTCTTGACAGTTTCTAGTGTTTCTTCTGTCATCCATCTTGATTTTTCTTTCCTTTTTACTTTTGTCACGTTGTTTAATTTTCTGGTTTCAGTTCTTCTGGTTCTTGGTTAGTTAAGTTTAACAGTGCAAACATTTTTTATGTGGACTTTAAATGCATCAGGAATGTTATTTACATTATATTTTGACACTGTGATTCTCTTAGTGCTCCTCTTCAACTTCATGTGAGTGTTTGACCTTAGCAGTTCATGGTCAGCACCGCAGTCCACTCTTGGTCTTGTTCTGGCTGAGACAATATGGCTTCCCCATCTCCTGCTTCCAGTTACATAGTCTGTTTGATTTCTGTTATTGGCCATCTGGTGATGTCCACGTATACAGTCGTCTCTTCAGTTGTTTCAAGCATGTGTTTGTGATGGACAATTTGTTGGCTTCATGGAAATCCATGAGCCAATCTCTTGCCTCATTTCTGACCCCTAGTCCAGAATTTTGACAACTTTATATCCTACTTTTGAGTTTCGATCACTATCACCATGTCTTGTTTGGTGTGTGATTAATTTCTTCTTGGATGCTTGCATAAAAGCTTTCAACTTCTTCTTCAGCCTTTGTAGTTGGAGCATAGACTTGAATGATAGTTATGTTAGTACGTTTTCCTAGAAGTCTGATGGATAATTATTTGCCAGACCTTGCTTGTGTCCCCTGACCACCTGTGTTACATCTTACCTCAGTATTAAAGCTACTCCATTTCTTCTGAGTTTGTCATTTCCAGAATAGAACATCTAGTAGTTGCCTGACTGGAAATGTCCCCTTCCAGTCCCTTTTAGTTTGCTAATACCAAGGACTGCAATGTTTACACATTCCATTTCTTACAATTTCCAGTTTACCTTGCTTCGTGCTTCTTAACGTTCCATGTTCCAGTTTTATGTGTTGTGCAGCCTCTGTGCTCATCAGCCACTAGTCCTTTCAGCTTTGGTCTGGTGGTGTCATTAGCAGCAGTGCTGTGGGTACTTGTGCGTTGCCCCAGAAACTGAGTGCTTGCTGACCTCTCGTCTTTCAGCTCTATCTCATGTGTCATTTTGGACTGTCATCGTAGGGTTTTTAAGGTAAAGTGAAAGACATAAAAAAAGAAAGAAAATGCATCAGTGGGTCACCATGGCCTTCTCCTGTGCAGTGTGTGGGCCCAAACCGCTAAGTTCAGGTCGCCAGTGCTGCAGTCACCAAGTGCCTGTGAATGGGAGTGCCCCTACAGGAGTGGTAGTGGCACAAGAAGCTCTGTGGCAGGGAGAATTTCTTCCTTCCTCTCCAAAGTTGTATTTGTACACATTTGTCATCAAAGAGAGAATTAATATCTCTGTACTTCTCATGCCTTACAAATAGAGACACACAAAGTCAGTATAGTTTCAATTTTAACTTGTTTCGACAACATTTTTTTTGAAAAATCACTATGCGCAAGACATGGGCTAATATAGGAAGGATAAAGAAGTAGACCAAGCCTAGTCCTGTGCTCAGAGACATCTCCTAAGCAAGAGGAAATGCACGTAAGTAGGTAGTTGTTAATGGCGTCATAAGGGCACTGAGCTCATTTAATGCTAGCCATGCTTCATTCATTCATTTAGGAAGCATTTATTGACCACTGCTACATGTTAGGCACTGTGGGGACATTGGACTATAACTGTGATCATAACAGACAGGGGCTCTACTTTCACGGAGTCAGTAGTCTAGTGTGTGTGTAAGGAGGAGTGAGGGGAGTGGACACAGAGTAAGTAAGTACAGGAAGCAGTAAGTCATTGAGGGAGACAGCCTGATGTCAGTATGGTGTAACTGAGGTGGGGAAGGTCTTTAGGGTGATCAGAAAACATCTCTGAGGTAAAAATTTGAAGCAGGGAAAATATACAAACTAGTTAGAGATCTTGGTGACAGTGCAGACAGAAGGAAATTCAAGAAATCTAATGGAGGTAAAAATGCAGGATTATTGATGGTGAGATGTGAGAAAGAGTCATGGAAGGAGTCAAGGATGATGCCATCAGAGACCAGATAATATTAAAAGCTTTGGGACTGGCTGAGATTACCTAAAGAGAGAGAAGAAAGAAGTCCTGCTGAACAGCAGCACTTCTTAGAGGTTGAGGAAAGGAATTAACAAAGGAGGCTGAGGAGTGCAGTTAGATCTGAAGAACACGAGGGGAGGGTAGACAGAAGCAGAGAAGAGGGCATTTCAAGGAGGATCGAGCAGTTAATTGTATTGAATGCTGCAGTTTCCAGTAAGTTGAGACCAGAGAAATGTCCACTGCCTTAAGTCATATAGAGGCTTGTCAGTGACGTTGATGAAAGCATTTCTGGTGGTAATAGTGGAGAGAGACCAGGTTTGGTAAGGTGAATGGGAAAGTGGAGACACATTTATGGACAAACACTCTGAGAAATGTGTTCTGAAAGGGGAGCAGAGACATGATGAAGTGGTTGCAAGGGACTATAGGATTAAGAGAAGGTTCTTTTAATTTGGGAGATTCTGGAATATCTTTGTTTGCTAATAGGAATGGTACATCATTGATACATGGATGATGCAGGGGAGAGGGAATAACCGTCTCTCCTGGGAAAGGGATCCAGAGCACACAGAGGGATTGGCCTTGGATGAGAGCAGAGCTTATAGTTCCATACAGTAGGAGACACAGCAGTGCACATGCCGATAGGGTAACAGACGTGGTATTTGGGGAATGAGTTACTGTCTACTTTTCTTTGCTAATTGAAGAATGAGGTGAGATTATCAGCTGAGAGTAGGGTAGAGGGAGGGGTGATGACACTTGAGCCGTGAAGATGTGTGAAATAATAGTCTCAGAGATGGAGAATCAGCCTATTAAGAAAAATAGGACTGATAGGTAGTACCTAGTGCCTGTGTGAGATGTTTGGCCAAGAATTTAAAGAGCAAACAGTACCATTGTGATTCCCCCCCCCCCCCACACGCTCCCCCAGCAACATTCAGCTACTGGAATAGACAATACAAAGCGAATGATTGGTGTCAGTCAGGGTTGGAGTTTTGCTCGGCTAGTGCAGAGGACTAAGGCAGCAAGATACTTGAGAGCGTTTGCAAAATAATCACGGTGGGTCATAGATCCACAGTAAGGACATGAATATAGACCAGAGGGTAGTGAAAAAGTCGTCAGTGGATTAGAGATGCCGTTGAAGCCAAAGGCTTTTGCAGTGTGAATACTAGAGTAAGTGAGGTGGTGATAGCGTGAGAGGTTTGGAGGCGAAATTTTACAAGTGGTGTAGCTTATGGGTAGTGAGGGATATAACTGTGGTGGCAGGTGGCTAACATGCAATGAAGGTTACTGGAGTTGAGAAAGTCAAGGAACAGCAAGGTCAATGTTGAGGTTACTGAGAGGAGGACTGAGTCAGAACCGGAGTTCTCAGTGAGTGAGCTCAGATTTGCAGATGCCAGCAGTAAGAAGGAAGTAAAGAAAGCTCATGGTGAATGAACTGCCTGGGTGGGTGGCATGCGCTTTAGTGGGACTGGGTATGTGAAGGAGAAAATGTAGTTTGGACGCTGCAGCAGGAGCAAGGAATCCATACTTCCTGCTTTCGTGGTACGAGGAGTATAGAGAGAGAGAGAAAGCTTGAGAAGACTGCAGGGGAAACTATTTGAGTACAGCCAGCTCTCTGAAGATAAGCAGGTGACGAGAACCTTTGGAGAAGAGGTTGAGGTAACAGGTGAATGTAATTATAGTTCCAGAGGGTATGCTAGAGGGACGGAGGGATGTGGGAGGGAGAAGAGGTAGGGCATTGGGTCCCACCAGGAGATGCACACCTTGGTGGTAATGGGTAACTAGGAGTCCTGGAGTTTGGACCTTGGCTGCAGAGAACAAGATGGGAGATGCAGTGCAATTAGCCCCGACAGCCTGTTATGAAAGGTGAGCCGTCAGTTTACCTTAGTCATTGATAGGACCTTGGGCAGATGGTGATAGATCATCAGGTATGCAGTGACCTCCCCTACAGCATAGTTAGCTAGGAAAGGCTAATTTCTTTTCAGGAGCTAAGATCTGGGATGTTTCTGTGAAGCTGTATTTTGTAAGGGAATCTTTTTATAGCATCTGTTTAGTAGCACACAATTCCAGTTCTAGGCCCTAAATCCCCATAGATGTGTTCATGTTATATCATCTTGAAATGTATGTAGTAGGCATCCCGACATAAATTTCAACATCCTTTTTATGTATGTATATATTAATACTCATATTTTATAGACAGGGATAGTGGGTGACCAAAGGTCAGTTAACTTGCTCAGAACCCCAGAGGAGTAGATTGACATCTGGGTCTGTGATTGCACAGTCCACTACTGTTCATCGAAGCACGGAGGGGAGCCACAGAAGGACCCAATTACATGGTCATGCTTGTACATTTAAACTTAGCAGTCACAGAAGTGGGTCTTTAAGATATTTGCTTTCCAAGTTCATGGAATTTCTGCTCAATTAGAAATTTGGTGTAATTTTATCGATTATGTTTGTTAGACTGTACTTTTATGCTTAATTATATTTTTATTTCTTTTGAAAGTATCTTTTGGACTGTTGTTATTGGAACAAAAATGACATCTATTATCAAATTAACTACCCTCTCTGGGGTCCAAGAGGAGTCTGCTCTTTGCTACCTTCTCCAAGTCGACGAGTTTAGATTTTTGTTGGACTGTGGCTGGGATGAGCACTTTTCTATGGATATTATAGATTCCCTGAGGAAGTAAGTTACTTTTAATATTTCTCGACTTTTAGCAAATTACCTTTTCTTTTCTACAGTGCAATACCATTTTCATGTTATACCATGTTTGCTTTTTGGCTCTAATATACTTTATAGTAAAAGAGTTTTACTTGTGCCAAAAAGCCAAATAGTGACTGTTTTCACTTGCAAAGTTTGATTGACTTAATAAGCTCTGTTATTTGAAATTCTGCAAAATCTTGCATTAATCGTTACTTAGCTAATGGATGTTGATAGAAATTTTTGCACACTGATTCTAGAAAAGAGCCAGATTAAGTTTATAAGAATTTGAAGAGAGGGGGGATTCCCTGGTGGTGTAGTGGCTTAAGGCTTTGGAGCTCTCAACGCTGCGGCCTGGGTTCAATTCACAGCCAGGGAGCTACCAAAGCAAACAAACAAACAAAAAAACAATAAGGAACAATCACAAAAGAAATTATCATAAATTCGACAACAGAATTTGAGGAGAGGAAAAACCTTCCATGTGAAAATTCTATAGTCAGGGCACATTAGCTTACGTTTTATGTCTTTTGATGTTGAACATTGTAATGACCACGAGATACAAAAGTACTTACCTATCAAAGAAAAATTTAATTATGTTTGCAATAGTGTACTCATGGAAGGAAAGAGGACTTAAACATTTAAAAAACTTAAAAAACTTAGAACTTTTAGCAAAGACTTTTTTTTCTTATTAATTTCTTTTGTCAATGAGAGCACATGCTTCTTGATTAATTCAAGTTTTACTATGTGCTGTCAGGCACCATGATAAAAAGTTGGGGGCAAAAATCCATAATAAAATATGGCCATTAAAATATCCTCTCCTTAATTTCTGAAATTCTACTTATTAGTATAAAAGGTAGCCATTTGAAATCAGCTTACATGTGGTGTCTGTGTTTCTCTTTCTTTTACTTTTCACTTTTAAATGTGTCTAGGCACTAGATATTTACATGCAACTTACACCATAATTTTGTGCAGGACAGTGATAGTAGTAATTGAAATTCACTAGTATTGTACTTTTTAGCCCTTAGTCTAGCTCTTCTTCCAGCAGAGTCTTCAGTTGAGAATTCCAAGAAGACTCAGCATCGGTGAATTCGTGTTGAGTGTCCTGCCTTTAGCCTCACAATGAGATGTGAGAAATAGTTATTCTGCTTGCATTCTCCTAGGCACGTCCACCAGATTGATGCTGTGCTGTTGTCCCACCCTGACCCCCTCCACCTTGGGGCCCTCCCGTATGCTGTCGGAAAGCTGGGCCTGAACTGTGCCATCTATGCAACCATTCCTGTCTATAAAATGGGGCAGATGTTCATGTATGATCTGTATCAGGTAATTTGAGCAATTAAAAAATTTTTTTAACACTCTTGCAGTGATTCTTTTTAACCTTTTATTTGTGTTATTCTTTTAGTCTCGACACAATACAGAAGATTTTACACTCTTTACGTTAGATGATGTGGACGCAGCCTTTGATAAAATACAGCAGTTAAAATTCTCTCAGATTGTGAATTTGAAAGGTAAAGTATGTTTCCAGTAGTAAATAAATGGACTAATGGGGTTTAACCAGTGAAAAGTACAAGGAGAATTTGTAGTAAAAATTATAGGCACTGTGGTCTGAGCGGAATAAAAAATTAGCATTTTTTAATAAGAGCTGAACTTCCCCCAAGTCATTTGGATTTTAAAATATTCCAGACAAAATACTAGCAAAATGTTAACAACTCAGGCCTTTCCCTATTTAATGTGGCCAAGTCCTCCTTCCAGGAGCTCACAGTTAGGTTGACGAGGTAAAGTAGCTCAGATGACTAATGTAGCAATTGAAGTAAAGGGAGTGCTGTGGCAGCACGGAGTAGAAAATGACTGAGTTCTAGAATCAAGCGTTAAACTGTTTATTATTTAATTAAGTTAAGAAGTCATATTAAATATACCTTTATCATCTATAGAGAGAATTGTATTAAAGATTTTCAGATATAAACCCTGGCATTGAAAAAAATGGTGCAGGAAGGGTCAGGCTTAAATCTGAAGATTTAGCTGGGAAGTAGCATGGTCTCAACAGCTTTGCTTGTACTTCATTTTTCTATGGGATAAACTCTTTACTGGAATGCGATTTGAATGGTCAGTTTAGAGGTTAGCAAAAATGGAAACACTTGATAAATTGTGTGTGCAGTATAAACAATTATTAGTCCATGCTAAATAATTTAATAGTAGTAGTGATTTTAAGTCCAATCCCTAGCCTTCTGTTCATAAGCACAAATACATCTGCAGGAATACATAATAAAATGACAAGAGTGTTTGTCTTTGTGAGGGAATGGAGTAGCTGGGGGACAGGAGAATGAGACTTGCATTTCACTGTATGCCTTTTTACTTCTGCATTTTGTATTATTGTGTATATTATCTATTGAAAATAGCTTCTACATAAATAAGCTTTCTTTAGGGTTGTAAAAGAAATCTGAGTGTTACCGTTATCTTGTTGACATAGGTAAAGGACATGGCTTGTCTATCACACCTCTGCCAGCTGGTCATATGATAGGTGGAACAATATGGAAAATAGTCAAAGATGGAGAAGAAGAAATTGTTTACGCAGTTGACTTCAACCACAAGAGGGAGATGTAGGTATAGCAAGTGAAAAGCTATTGGAAATACAATAGGTATTATTTTATACTTTGGAGGGAAAATTAGAAACAGTTTTTTCACCAGAAATCTAGAGCAATTTAAAAGCACCAAGTAGTGGATATTTTTCAAAATTACTTAAGTGTTTGCATTTTAAGGGGAAATTATGATATAAGAGATAAAAGATATATTTGAAAATTACAAGTTTGTATCCACTCTGTAAAACAGATTACCTCCCTGGAGATGTTGTATAGGAGATTAATTTTTCTACATTAAAGTATACCTTATGTGGTCTTGACCTGCCATTTAAAGGAAGTGTGTGTGTTTTTTTTTAATTTTTTTTATTTTTTGGTAAAGTCAGTAATTACCATCTATTAATAATATAATTTTAGTTAAAGGTAGGCTCCCTTTAAAAGGAGACACAATAGTTTAATTTTATATACTTTATTTTGTATTTGCAGCATATTATGAATATATCGATTATATCTGAATTAATGATATTCTGGAAGATCTTACTTTTTTCTTATTTTTGAATATACTAGATTTTCTTATCAGTGAACGTGTATGTATAATTTTATACTTAGAGGAGGGAAAAACCTTATAAACGAGTGCCTTATATTTTTAGGTAAGACCAGCTATTGTTTATTTGTAGTGATATAAAATATTTCTCTTCATCAACTTCGTTATAGACACTTAAATGGATGTTCCCTGGAAATGCTAAGCAGACCCTCCCTACTTATCACAGATTCATTTAATGCTACGTATGTGCAGCCAAGGAGGAAACAGAGAGATGAGCAGCTTCTGAGTATGTATTACATAAGGTGCTTTTTAAAGAGCTGTGGAAGTGCGTGGTCGTATGAGTTACTCTTGATTCGTTCTGGCTAACACCTTTCTTGTCCTAAGAAACTGGCTAACTCTGTTATGTTGAGAAAATATCATGTGACCATATCCATATCGTATGGGATAGGTATAAATACTTCCCATGTTCTTGACCTGCTGTTTAGCACGTAGCTACCTCACCCCGGCGCTTGCTGTATGTGTCTGGGGAATGCCGAAATACGTATATAAAAATCTCACATACATCTCTGAGAAAAACGCTTACACTCCCAAAGTGAGTAAGGGAGGTAAGTGAGGGTGCCGGCAGCTCACTGATTTTGGTGGTGGATGTTTTACGGTCCGTCTGGTAGCCTTGGTTCTAGAGGTGCCTCTGGGCCACCGCTGGTCACTTCCGCCTCGTCCTGAGTTGCTTTGCCTCATGTTCTTTTTCTGTAAGCTACGTGGGATTTCAACAGGGGAAGTTGGATTCCACCTTACACGTCTGAAATCACTGTCGTTGTCCTAAAAAGTGTGACTCGTATACTGCGTTACACTAAGGTTTTCAATTCTTGTTTTTGCTAGAGTTTGGTTTTACTAAATATTTTCAAGCAGACTTTCCTCTAGAGCAAGGAAGTCTATTAATAAATCTATTTATGAAGATACATTTGTTGGAAGAGAGAATATGGTTTATAATTTATACTGTAAGCATACATACAAAATATGTATGTTTTTAAAGTACAGATGTGTGTAAATTTGGGACTTACAATGAAGTTCAGTGGGGTATACAAGTGACACTGGAGTAAACTGGAAACCACGGGCTCGCTGCGTTTGGCCTCATTCAGTTTTCCTGGTAACTGTATGAATACCATCTTTTGTGTGTGCTGTGAGTGAAAGGGGTTGGAGACAAACCACTGATTTATAATATTTTTAATGAGAAAATTTGAGAGTTAATGGCATTGTTTTTCACTTCAAGAAAGATGTATTCACAGAATCAAAAGTATTTGCAATAGTCTGAATGAAATTCTTTTATTTGGTACCAGGCCTAGTAATTGCTTATTTATAAATTAGAGTTCTCAGAGTAAAAACATGGAGATAAAGTTATCTTTAATTTTGTGGCAAAGTATTATGTCCTATAGGGGTTTTACATTCTTGTTTTCTAGCAAATGTCCTGGAAACACTTCGAGGTGATGGAAACGTATTGATAGCAGTGGATACCGCAGGCAGAGTTTTGGAGCTTGCCCAGCTCCTGGATCAGATTTGGAGAACTAAAGATGCAGGCTTGGGCGTGTACTCCCTGGCACTCCTGAATAATGTCAGCTACAACGTGGTGGAGTTTTCTAAGTCCCAGGTTTGTTTTCACATTACCATTTGTAATGAAGAAGTTTGTTACAGAGCTTGGACTTAACGGAAAACAATGTCTAAATTGCCCTTTGGGTTTTGTTTTTGTCTTGAAGATATTCATGGTGACAGCGGTGATGATGACAATGACGATAATAATAAAAGCTAATCATTAACCGTTTACTGTTGTTGCCTTACACGCATTAATTCATTGATTCCTTATACAGCCTGTGAAGTAGGTTCTGGTTTTCCCCCATTTTACAGATTGGGCAAGTTTCTTCTCCTCTAACACTTAGTCTGTAAAATGGAGACAAAAATAGAACCAATCTATAGGATATAAATGTTAGAATTAATTTTTTTCTTTCTTGTGAATAAGCTCTTGTCCTTGAAATAGCAATCTCTGGGGTAAGATACTCATTTAGAACTTGTACACAGCCTTATCAGTGGATTTGAAGTAACTTACGAATGAAACATAATGCGAAGGTGGGTTTTTAGGGATGAACAGTGGGGTGGCAGGATCTAGTGGGGACAGAAGCAGAAAATAAGCTGCTTGTCAAAATGGTGACAGATTCAACCAGTGGGGGGTGGGGAGGGGTTTAAGATAGAACTTGAACTCCTTTGACTGTTGTAAAATACATCGAAGTGGTAATGTAGCATTTTCTAATCATTGTCATATTTCCCCCCATATTAGGTAGAATGGATGAGTGATAAATTGATGAGATGTTTTGAAGACAAAAGAAATAATCCGTTTCAGTTTCGCCATCTCTCTTTATGCCACGGTCTTTCCGACCTGGCCCGAGTGCCTAGCCCTAAAGTGGTCCTTGCCAGCCAGCCCGACCTGGAATGTGGATTTTCAAGGGACCTTTTTATTCAGTGGTGTCAGGACCCTAAAAACTCAATCATTCTGACTTATAGAACAACTCCTGGGACATTAGCACGTTTCCTCATTGATAATCCTTCTGAAAAAATTACAGAAATAGAGGTAAGTGCTTGTATGTGAACTTCCCATGACGCTGTTTGGAGATACCGTATGCACGATATATAAAAATCAGTGAGCAAAAATAAAACTCAAAATTGTTGCGGGACTTTAATCAGCATAACAGTAGAGAGCCTTTAATAGCACAAATTTTAGAGCTCCATAAGCAGAAACCTTCATTCTTGAACCCTTCCAGGGTACCCTTTGGAACCACACCCAGACAGTGTACGTATACGCTGTCTCCTCGGTCTTTGGACAGTCCCTTTGCATCTTTTCCTTAATTGGAATCTGGATGTTTCCTAACGATGCGCTTTTTCCTTTCGCCCTCTTGAGCAGATGCGCTCTGCTTCTCTCTCACTATTAAGGTACGTTGGGTGGGATAGAGGCTCTTGTTCGTTATTGCAGCTTCGAAGCCATTTCTCTTCCCTCTGTATGTAGTTCCTGTGTCACACTGGACAGTACGCTAACCCTTCCTTGTTGCTGACATTTACTGATCTCTTAGTCATGCTCTGTCACTCATCGGTGACTGTGGACCCTATTTACAGCCTGCCCTGACCCCTCATACTCTCTACTCCATTCTTGATGGCCTTGACATTCTGTCCAGTTCCTTGGCCCTCTCAGCTTCTGGACTATTTTCTAGTGATGTTTGTTTCTGGTCCACCTCAGCCTCCCTTCCATGATCGTGCTATCTACTCCTGTGGTCATGCCCTTAACCTTGTGATTGAACAGTCTCTACGTCTGCCTCCAGCACTCTGATCTCACAGCTGACTGTCTCCGTTTCTGCTGTGCCAGCAGTTCTTTGGTCCCACTGGGACCTTAAGTTTATGAACATCACCACTTTACTGTCCATCGGCCCTCCAGCTTTGAGTGCATGGTCCATCATTATTTAGCAGACACTTTTAACTCTCTTTACCTTCTTTCTGTTATGCTTAGCTGGCAAAGCCTTGGCTTTAGTTAACCATTTGCTTAGTTTGAGCCTGTACCCAGACAACTTTGTATTACTGGTGTTAAACAGACTCCTGTGTGGACAGGTTTCCTTCACAGTCATGGCTCATATCTCGGAAGGGCACATGACACTAGCACTCGGCATTCAGGGCTATTTCTTCTTGCAGTCTCCAGTAAGATAATTTCATACCTTTCTTCTTCTCAAAAATCCTGTAACTCCATCTCAGGTTGTCACCCATAGCACAGGACCTTGTTTCAAGCCTAACTGAGAAGTGGGAGCAGTCAGACAGGAATTCCCTTATCTGCTCACCACCAATTCCCTGGCCTGTTCCTGCATCTGCATTTGCTGCCTTATCTTCTGTTATGGCAGCGAGACAGTTAGTCAAATGATCAAGATGCCGAAAGATCATTTTGTTAATACCAACTCCTCAAATTTACCAGTTTTTCCAAAACTAGTTTCATTAACTTAAAGCTTAGAGCACTGATCCTGAGTGGGTTGATAATTGCCAGCATTGTTTGAAGTTTTAGATAACTGTTTTTCATTTTGTCTTCATAACAGCCGTTTTCAGGAATGTTTAAATTGTTAAAAGCTGAGTAATAAGGAGGATATTTTATTAACTGGACTTAAGAAAAGCATAGTGATAGCAACTAAAATCTAATATACATTCATTATAAATACAGAATTGTTGAGGAATGATTCAGAGCAAGCAGACCAAAGTAAAATACTGTCTTTTAGGTTATTTAATAGCTTAGAAATACCAAGTTAAAAGAATTCAGAAATACTTGAAACAGACTTTCATCAGGTATGAAACACTGTATTAGACAATATTAATTACTAGAACTTCAACTAAGGAATCGAGAATAGAACATTAAAAGTGGTTTAAGTTTGAAAAAAAGAAACTGACGTTCACAGTTACAACCTGAAATGTTATTTTAAAAATTTTTTTCATAGGTGGTATTTATGCTCAGTATTCTTTCCCCTCTCACCTCATTAGGGATATTTCTTCTGTGGTTGTCTTTTCTGTCCATTGCCTGTCACTTCTTCCTCCACTTGGTCACACCCGGAACAGTTTTTACTGTGTCTCCTCCTCTACTCCCAAACCTGCTCTTCTCTGAGTCTTCCCCATCTCAGGGAGTAGCAGCACTTGCCACATACTGACTCAAGCCAAAAATGCTAGAAATTTTTACAAGTGCTCATTGCGGTGTAATATATACTGAAACATGTCCGTATTGTGAGCATACACTGTGATGAGTTTTCATAAATGGAGCACACTGTCTAGCCTGTATCTAGATAAAGAAATAGAATATTACCAGCACCCCAGATGCCCCCTTTCTGATCTTCCCGGTCCCTTGCAGGGGTAACCTGCCTCCTGACTTCTGATGCAGATTATTAAAACTTACTTTCGTTTCCTTTTCTCTCAACACCCACATTCAGTCTAGCAGGCTTGACCTCCACCCATGTCTTAACTGTCCACTTTCCTAGCTTCCCTGCCATTAGCCTAGCCTGTGCCACGTGGTCTAGCCTGGACTGTGCAGAGGTTTCCTAACTGGTTTTCTGTTTTTACTTCTGTACTCTCTTAATCCTTTCTTCTCATAGCAGCCAAAGAGATCTCTGTCTTACTCTGTCTCTCTTTTTATTGTGGTAAAAACCACATAACAAAATGTACCGTGTAACCATTTTTGTGTTTGGTGCAGTATTTACTGTACAAACATTGTTGTACCACAGATCTCTAGAACTTTGCTTCTTGTAAAACTGAAACCCTGTGCCCATGGAACAACTCCCAAAGGCATCTTTGAAACATTCATGATTTCGTGTCACTCCGTTGTTGAAACTCCTCCATGACTTCCTTCTGCCATTAGAGTGAAATCCACACTCCTTACCCAGACTTCCAAGATCCCACATTGATCTGATCTGTAACCACCTTTCTGACCTCAGTGCATTCCACTTTCCCAATGCTCTGCCCCTAAGGTCCTTTCCCAGCTGTGCCCTTGGCTGGCTCCTTCCTTGTCATTCAAGTCTCAGTTCAAAGGTCACCTCCTCCATTAGGCCTGTCTGACTGCCGATCCAAATAACTACTCAGTGGCCAGCCCATCACCCTACTTCAGTTATTTTTCTAGCACTCATTATTATCTGATAGCTTCCTTGTTTGTTGTCTTCCTCTTCCCACTCCCAGCTAGAAGACAAGTTCCATGAGAACAGGGGTCTTTTCCTTGTTTAAATTCCTAGCACACACAGTAGTGTCTGATACATGGAAGACCCTCAGTGAATGTGTTGGTCAAATTCAGGAATGACCAAATTAGTGAATATGTAGTAAACCAGATTTCTGATCATGTTAGACAAGAGTTTGCTATGTCTGATATTTTTTCTTCTATTTTTATTGCTCTCATGAGTCAAGTCTTATTTAAAAAGAGCAGAGATAGGAAATGAATAAGGCTTAATAAATTGGAGTCGATTTGATTAGGAAAAGGAATAACTTGAAGGAAATATAGTAAAGGAGTAGGAAGAAAAAGATATCAAGTTGATTATTCTAGAAATCTGTTTCTGAATATAGTCATTAATTTTAGATACTTAAATGAAAATAAGATGGAGAGCAAAATCTATTATAGCAACAGGAATAAACTAAATTATGTGGTAAATGTTCCTTTAAAATTTATTTGTGGGTAAGGCAAGCATCTGTAAGTTTCCAGCAGTGTATTATAAAGGAAAATCCTGACTAGGCATGTGCGGGGGGATACCAGATGTAAGCACGTGTATCACTCATTCATCCTAGCCAGTAGAATCACTTGATTTTGGTTTAATTTTTTTGTTACTTTCTATTTTGAAATAATTTCAAAGTTAACAGGAAAGTCATAAACATAGTATACCCAGATTCCCTAAACTGTCAGCAGTTTACTGGCTCTGTTTTACCACTTCTGCCGTATACACGTAGACACAACATTAGTCTTTTCTGAACGGTTTGAAATTGCAGATACTCCCTCATGCTCCTCTAAACACGGTATGTCCATTCCCTAAAACAGGGACACTCCTGCAGAGCCATAGTGCTCTGTGAATTAGAGAAATAGGCGTGATGCCACCCACTGACCCGATGCAGCTTTGCTGATGGCACCAGTGCTGTCCTGTGTAATCACCCTCTCCTTTTCTGTTTGGGATCCAATCCAGGATTACACTGCACTTAGCTTTCATGACTCGTGGTGTTTTTTAACCTTATATGCCAGCAATTTTTTTTCTAGTCACATACAATAACTATATGCTTTTTTTAAAAAAAGAAATTGGACCAAAATATCAACATATTCTGAAACTAGCTTTTTCCATTTGAATCTTGAACAGTAAGTAGATACAGATTTACCATACATATTACTTGTTATATTATAAACATTCAAATGTTTTTGAATAGCTGAATGGATTCTTTTTAATAATTTTACAATAATACATATATGTGCTGTGATGATTTAACCCAGTGGTTCTCAAAAGTGTAGTGTGAGGATCTCTGGGGTTCTCCAAGACCATTTCAGGGAGTCCACAAGGTCAAAACTATTAATATTTTTATTATAATATTAAGGTATTATTATTTGCCTTTCCATGGTTCCTACATTTATACTGATGAGTAAACGCAATGGTAGGTAAAGTGCTGGTGGCTTAGCATAAATCAAGACAGTGTCATGAAACTGTACTAGTATTACTGCATTTTTCATTACCACACACGAGTCCAAAAATTTCACTTATGAATGTCCTTGATGAAGTATAAAAGTTACTGTTTTTACTAAATTCTTTTAGTAAAAGATTTTTTTAATAACCTGGGTGACAAGATGGGAAACACTTGTGTTGCATACTAAAGTATGATGGTTGTCTTGAAGAAAACCACTTGTATAATGGTTTTGAGTTGTGAGTTGAACTAACCACTTTTGCAATACCATTTTTACGTGAAATAATGACAAGCTTATTCGAACTTAGATATTTTGCATTTTCTCAAAAATGAATAAATTGAGCTGGTCAATGTAAAGATAACAATTATTAGCATTTATTGCTTAAATCTTATAAAGTTCAAACTTTCAAATGAAAATTAGAATTTTAGAAACTTACACTCATCACTGGGAGATTGACAGCTTCAGCGTAAAAGACTTTTCTGATGAGATTGGTGGTGAGATTTACAAATGTGATTTTTCAAATGTTGTTAACATTTATAAGATCTGTGTAATTTGGTGAGCCAATATTTTCCACATAACCAGGGCATGATGTTACAAAATTGTGCATGAATAAAAAATCCATTCAGTGCAAGATAAATCAATAAATTTTCATGTAACAGTATGAAAAGTTATTGGTATGGTTTCAGATTCTACATTACAACCAACCTTTAAGATACTACCACTTTTTGAGTTTTAATGTAGTATCAAGAAGAATATCAGAAAAAGAATTATTCAGGGGGGTTCCCTGGTGATGTAGTGGCTAGGCTTCGGCGCTGTCAACGCTGTGGCCTGGGTTCAATTCCCAGTTAGGGAACCACCAAAAAAAAAAAAAAAATTCATCAGAAGAATATTCATATTTAAATATTTTCCTTTTCTAACAATACATCTGTATGAGGCTGGATTTTCTTCATGTACTTCAACGAAACCAACATATTGCGAGAGACTGAATGTAGAAGCAGACGTGGAAATCTAGCTGTCTGCTCTTGAGCTAGACATTTGAAGAGATTTACAATAATGCAAAATAATGCCATATTTCCCACTGTTTTGGTTCTTTTTGTTTTGGAAAATATAATTATCTTTTGTAAAAATATGATGTTAATGCTAATAGGTAGTGGTTTTATTATTTTTTAATGAACACATTAATATTTTAAGTTTTTCAGTTTTAAATTTTAATATGGTAAATATTGATAAATATAACCTGCAAAGACCAGAAGCCCTGTATACCTAAATTAATAAAATGTTACATGTCAATTATATGTGAATTTAAAATATTAAAAACAAAAGCTTTTTGGGGTTCTCAGTAATTTTTAAGAGATCAAGGCAAGCCTAATATCAAAAAGTTGGAGAACTACTGATTTAATCATTTTGTGTTGATAGATTTTAGACTTGTGTCTACTTTTTCACTCTTACAGGTAATGCTTCAGTGCACTTTTTTCTTTCAGTGTACTTTTTAAAGTGTATCTTTGTGTGATTGTTTCAGTAGGATACATTTGTGCAAGTAGAGATGCTGTGTTAAATGACAAGCACATTTTCATTCTTCGATGTTGGCAGATCGCCTTCCAATATAGTTGCACTAATTTTCCCACAGACAGTGGAGAAAGGTACCCTCTCCCCAATAAGTAGTGTTGCCAATCTCATAGGTTAAAAGATGGCATTACATTTAAAAATTTTGCATTTTTCAAAAATCATTAATGAAATTAGACATGTCTTCAGGGCTGTTAGTGATTTGTTTTTCTTATTTTGTGAAGTGCTTTTATATATACGAGGGCTGTCTGGAAAGTATCCAGCCATATAATATGAAAAATAAGAGGCATTTATAGCTGGATTTTTTCCAGACAGCCCTCATATATATATTTTTTGTCCTTTTTGATGTGTTGATCATCTTTTTCTTAACTGATTTAGAAGTTTTAGGAAAAAGTAGCTTCTGATAATCATATACTGCTGCAAATGATTTTTCAGTTTCTTTTAATTTTACGAGATTTAAAATCTCAAAGTGAATCGGTGAAAAAGTAATGTCAAAGCAATTTTATTTTTTTCATGTTGCCGTATTTATTTCTCTTTTTCTTTATGGCTTTGGGGTTTTATGTCATGTGTACACCGAATTACAAAGATACTTACCTGTATTTTCTTTCACTGGTGATTTTTTTAAACCAATTTGATTGCTATTAAGCCCATCCTAGACATGTGATAGCTCAATTTTAGTACTAATCTAAATAGGATTGGTAAATGCTCATAATGAAAACTTAAATGGCGTTAGAGGGAAATTTCGTTTAAAAATGATGAATCACTTTCACGATGTGATGTGTCTCATGCCCCCACCGCCTTAACTCCCTGTTTTTCTTTAGTTGAGGAAACGTGTGAAGCTTGAAGGGAAAGAACTTGAAGAATACTTGGAAAAGGAGAAACTAAAGAAAGAAGCTGCTAAAAAACTTGAGCAGTCAAAAGAGTGAGTTATTTTCAGATTATGAAATTTGTATATGTAATTTGAGAAGAGCTCATTTCAAAGACAAAAAAGTTCAAGTGAAATATTTAAATTTTCTTCTAACTTTATTACTTTCATTACATCTTTCAAATGATGCCAGAATACCAAATTCTTTCAGTACTAATATTAACATATATTTATTAACTAACAGTTAATGCTGTTTTACAAAATATCAACCATTAATATTGGTAATTATTTCATTATTCAATTAGTTATAAACATTAATTAAAAATCTTTTGGGGACTTTATGACCTTTATCTGTTCCCAAATTATCAGGGCTGATATAGATTCCAGTGATGAGAGTGATGCTGAGGAAGATATTGATCAGCCATCAGCTCATAAGACGAAGCATGACCTGATGATGAAAGGTGAAGGTAGTCGTAAAGGAAGTTTCTTCAAACAGGCAAAAAAGTCTTATCCTATGTTTCCTGCCCCAGAAGAAAGAATTAAATGGGATGAATATGGAGAAATTATCAAGTATGTATGCAACACAAGGTTTTCTTTCTTACAGATTAGAGGTGTTAACTGTTAGCATTTGAGCTCAGTGAATTTGGTCTTTCTGGTCACCAAGTATATTGTTAGTTTCTGAGGACTTCAGCTTGAGAGATAAGATTTGTATTTTGAAACATAAAAATTGATATGTTGAGGAATTATTATTAAAAGAAAGCTGGTTGTTTTATTATTTAAGTATGTGAAAGGTTTAAAAAGATGACTGAGACATTTTTTTTCCCCACTTAAAAAAAGAGATTAGGGACATGCGTTGGAGAAAGACATAGGATAGGAAGAACTTTTGATGAGTGGGATAATGCCAAGTTTGGGAAATGGGTTATGTCTCAAATAGTGTTGTACACGTGTTTTAGTAACAAGAGACATGTGAGATGGGACGAATGGAACCATGGAAGATCTCTAAAATCTATACCCACTTTTGGAAAAACAACTGAAATCACACGTACTAATCTTAAATTCAAGAACACCGCTATTCTTCCTGTATAAAGATCCTTGAGGGTCCTGTTGCTTTCCAGTAATTAGCACGGTGCATGATCTGGTTTCTCCCTGCGTTTCTGTTACGTTTCTTTTCTTTTTTTTCTTTTTGGTATGTGGGTAGTTCCCTGGCCAGGAATTGAACCCAGGCTGCAGTGCTGACTGCGCCAGCGCCAAAGCCTTAAGCCGCTACACCACCAGGGAAGTCCATCTGTTACGTTTCTATAGGCTTCCGTTACGCGTATTATCTACTATGGTGGTACCAGCCTTCTCAGTTTCCTTCTGCTCAGCTTTTTCATGTTAGGCCGTTGTATATGGGTTTCCTTCTGCTTTGTTCCATCTTCCCACCCCAGTTGGGAATCTGGCCTGAAACTGCTGGAAACCTTTCTTCTTTCTTCCTTGCTTCCCAGCAGAGTTAGGTCCCTCTCTGGTACTTTCCTTTGTACTTTCATAATGTGACCTTGAGTACTGCTTAATGGTCATGAAGAACATGCAGTCATTTGATAAACTGATACTATGAAGTTGCGTTGACTTTGGATCAAATGGATGTTTAAATCTTGAGATATGGGAGCAGTCTAAAAATTATGCCATCTACTAGTTATTATAGTTATATATAGTATCAGCTTGCTTGTTACTACTTCTAATTAGAGACTTATGATTTAGACCAGAGGATTTCTTAGTGCCAGAACTTCAAGCTACTGAAGAAGAAAAGAGCAAATTAGAATCTGGCTTGACAAACGGAGATGAACCCATGGATCAGGATTTATCAGATGTTCCCACTAAGTGTATTTCTATGACAGAGTCTATTGAAATAAAGTAAGTACCTTCATTGCATTTTGAAAATAGATAAAATCCCAAATACTTGAATTATATAATATAAATTATGTCAAAACTGAAATTTCTGAATATCCTCTAGTAAGTTTGCACTTTTAAAACTTAAATTTTTTTTTTCCATGTAAACACTTGTGAACTATGGTGGTACTTTCTCTTCATTGACTCTCTTTGCACTCTAAAGTAATTGGATTGGTGGTGAGGAGAGGGTTAAACACACTAAACTGTCCATTCATGTGAAGAAACATGCTTTTTCGCCTTTTTAGTATGCTTCATAGCAGTCGATCTTATACAATTCACAAGTTTAATTTTCCGAAGTTCTTGTTTCATAAAATATACTCCTTGACTTAAACATCTCTAGTGCCCTAATGTCTTAAAAGTACTATTTTGATGTGATGTAGTTCAGAAACCTTATTTTCCTTTTCTACTTGGTACAGTTAAAAACATCAGCAAATCATCATTTTGGAATTTTAAAAACTCATTAGAGCATAAAGTGGTTTATTTGTCCAGTGATAGCATTTAGTATATATTCTTGGGTACAGCTGAGGTCTGAGTATTAGACCTGCGTATTAACAGGTATAAAAATTCCGGAATGGCTGTACCAGTTTCTGTTTTCACAAGCAGAGCAGAAGGCTTCCTCCATCCCTGTTTTCTCACCAACACTTGGCATTGTCTGATAAATTCTTCAATGTTTTCTAGTTTATTTGGTATAAAATAATGTATCAGTGCTCTTTAAATCTGTTTCACTGTGATTATTATTGAGTGAAGATTACTGTGAAGAAGACCTCTTCAGATGCTTGCTACCTTTGTTGTTTTTTCTTCTGTAAAGTGCTTGTTTATGTCTTTCATGCATTTTTCTGTAAAGGTTGCTGCCTTTTTATTACTGATTTTATTTGTATGATTTCATTGTATATTCAGGGTATTGTCTGGTTGGTTTTAGACAATGCAAATTATTATCATTTTCCCTTGTATTATAAGAGTTACCCATGGTCTACTTTGTTTAAAAAAATCTTTGATTTTGATGTAATGAAATAATAAAATATTTCCCATTGTGTTTTTTGGGTTCAGAAAAGTAAGGTTGAATAATCCTGTGTAATTACAGAGCTAGGGTCACTTACATAGACTATGAAGGACGCTCTGATGGGGACTCCATTAAAAAGATCATTAATCAGATGAAACCACGCCAGTTGATCATTGTCCACGGACCACCAGAGGCCAGTCAGGACCTTGCAGAGTGCTGCCGTGCATTTGGCGGGAAAGATATTAAAGTGTACATGCCAAAGCTCCATGAAACAGTGGACGCCACGAGTGAGACTCACATCTACCAGGTGAGTACGGGGCGTTCGAGCCACACAGAAGTGCCTGCTTTCTGTTGTGGGTTAGGACAGATGCGTTAGGGATACAGTGGTGAGTGAGACAGACGTCGTCCCCTGCCCTAGCAGATCTTAGGGTCTGTGGGGCTTAGACAAGGAAATACTGTTTATCACACTGTTATACTTTTGATAGAGTACAGGATGCTGTGAGAGTGTAAAGAGGGAGACCACAATCCAAATTTGGAGGTTTCGAAAAGATTTCCCGGAGGAAGTGCTAACTAAGCTGCCCTAAATGATGTTCAGATGGGTTATCAGGACTGTATGCATAATAGGAAAGAGAGAGGGAGATTCAGGCAGAAGGGACAGCATTTGCAAAAGCAAGCAGGTAAGGGGAGTGGTCAGTGTTCAGGAATTCAAAAGTTTTATAACAATTCACAGATGGCGGGGGTCTACTCCTGATTGAAAAAAATGGAGATAGATACAGAAAACAGGAATAGAGGAGAGATTGATCACCTCTTATTTGGTAGTGGGAGATGGTGTCAGTTAAGGCAGAAATGTTGTCTCTGTGGAAAAAATGGATTAGAATTCAGGCAGAAAAGTTGTTCTGGGCAGGGCAAGAGAAAGCAGCATTCTAAGACTATGGAGTGTGAAACTGGTGTGTTTAGGAAACTACACAGCCCCGTACTCCTGAAGTAGCATCAGGTATTAGAGAGTGAGTCTTATCAGTGACTTTCAACCTTTAGCTGCACATGAGAATTACCTGGGAGATTTGGGCGAGTCAGGGGGTCTCAGTGCTCTGGTATTAGGCTCACTGGTTATATGGAATCACTGGAGATAGGGCCCTGGCATTGATGATTTATTTAAATTGTCATGTGACCCCAGTGTACAGTCAGGGTTAAGAACCTTTACTTTGGAAAGTAGACAGGGGCCCAGTGGTCTTAGACGTCATTAGGTCGATAGGTCATTACTGGGAATGGTAAAGACCAGATGAGTGAAAGAATTTCAAATTTTAATATGCATTACCAGAGTTAGAAAGTGATATTAATAGGTTATATTTAATGGTTAATTTATACTCTGGGGGGTTTCTTCCTTTCCCTCCCCTTCGCATATGCAGGTGAGATTGAAAGACTCCCTTGTTAGCTCCCTTCAGTTTTGTAAGGCGAAAGATGCTGAATTAGCTTGGATCGATGGTGTCTTAGACATGAGAGTTTCCAAAGTGGACACCGGAGTTATCTTAGAGGAAGGAGAACTGAAGGATGATGGAGAAGACTCAGAAATGCAAGTGGATGCTCCTTCAGACTCCAGCGTGATCGCACAGCAGAAGGCCATGAAAAGTCTGTTCGGAGATGACGAGAAAGAAACAGGTGAAGAAAGTGAGATCATTCCTACTTTGGAGCCCTTGCCACCTAACGAGGTAAGAGAGCGCATGCTGCTGCTGTCTTTTCCTTAATGTGTCATGCTTGGAATTTTCCTTTTATGTTTTTAACCATTTAAAATATGTAGACTGATTATGGAGTTTTTAAAAAGATTAGTCAAGGTTATGTTTGTTTGTCACGTGAGTGTGTTTTTGTGTGTTTGTGTGGCTACAGAAAAACAACTTAAAGGAAACCTTAGGAGATCTCCTTAGAAAATACCTAATTCTTTCATGATTTGTTTTTTCTGTGTGGGTTTTTAAATGCCAAGTTCGATGATTGTGAGGATCTCCTACCAGCTGCTAATCAGGAGATTTATAATTTTCTGAGAATGCCATGCTTTTGCACTCCATTTTTTTTAAATTCATTTTTATTGATAGTCTTTTTGGGGTGACATCTGTTAGCAAGATTTACATAGGTTTCAGGCATACAATTCCACAGTTGCACTCCATTTTTATATGTTGTCAATTCGGTTCAAAACATTTTGGTTTTGCTATATTTAGAAATCTTTTATTAAGTATAAATATCATTCTAATCTAGTATTGACATGTTCTCAAGAGCTATCTAGTTAGTTAGCAAAGGTTTTAGGTCATTAACTTACAAGAATATTAAAACTATGAGTCCTACATGTATATCAGATGATGTCCTCAGCTCTTCTAGGCCGTAAAGAACAGAGATGACCTCTGTTGTTGGATTCCCTTCTGGTACTGCTCTTGGAATTGGGAGGAGGAGTTAGAATTTTTTTCTCTCTGTGCTAAAACTAGCTGTCTTCACAGCAGTTTCAAAGTAGCAGCATTAGGTTGAACCACTTGCCTTTCTGATTCTAAAACCCGTGGCATCCACTGCATTTGCTCTGAGGGAGGAGGGAAAGAGGAAGTGGGATCAGGAGAAAATTATCCTCTGAACTAAGCAAAGGACTTTGAGGTTCAGCTCTGCCTCCTGGCACTCTCGTTGACCCCCTTAGGCGAGTGGGTGAGTGATGAGCATAACATTACCAAGTGTCTCTCTGTTGTTATGAGGCATGACTAATAAACTTGATTGTGAAACATTCAGAAGATGTGAAGAGCTTTTTAATGTTAAATAATGAGGTTAGATTCAGAACAACAACTTGGAATGTGATTTATAATCTTGAAATGATCTGTCAAAGGACTTGAGGGAATAATAGAAAATGTCTTAAACATCATGTGTTATTCACTTTATTCAGCGCAGCTCTGTGTCTGGTATTCTGCCTGAAGTTACTCTTTTTCCTTTAACCTTATCTAAGGTTCCTGGACATCAGTCAGTTTTCATGAACGAACCAAGACTGTCAGACTTCAAACAAGTTCTTTTGCGGGAAGGAATTCAAGCCGAATTTGTAGGAGGTGTGCTTGTTTGCAACAATCAAGTGGCGGTCCGTAGAGTAAGTGTCTGCTCAGTAAGAGTGGAATTGGACAGATGCTTCTGCTGTTTTGTCATTTTGAATTCTGTAACTCTTGATTGGTAATTTCACAGAACTGGAAATCAGTAATTATATTCATAGTGATGACCTTGAAGCCTTATAAAAGTGACCCTCAAAGACATGACATATAATTGTATTGTAAATTTTTATTTGAATTCTCTGACATTTTTATGTCCATGTAAAATTCATGACTTGAATATTATATCCACATTCTGTGAATCAGAACAACCCATTTCCTGACCAAATCATAAAGTAATCTAGTTAATATATTTTGGTTATTATGTCTGCATATTAATGGATAGAAGATGAACTAATGTATTTTTTTGGTTTTTTTGGTCTCTAGACAGAAACTGGACGCATTGGATTAGAAGGCTGCCTTTGTCAAGACTTTTATAGGATAAGAGACCTTTTATATGAACAGTATGCCATTGTGTAAAGGACAGGACGTCGAGAAATAGCTTTTCAACCTTTCTAAGTAAAACAAGGATTCTTATTCTAAACTTTTGCGCCTTTTTTGTAATGTACAAAAAGAAGCTCCCAGAAAAACCTAACATACATTAGATTTTTAAAAGTGTAAATACAGACCATTTTGCCAGTGCGCAAGTGTAATGGAGATTGCTCAAGTGCTTTGAGTAATAGAGACCCTAACACATCTGCAGGTCTGAGAATTGAAGGTGATTGGTTTCCTTTATAGACCCCTAATTCTAGAAGGGCTTTTTATTTGAATAAACAATGCAACTTAGCAAACCAGTTCATGGCCTTAGAGAAACATATTTGCATGAGTTTTTGCAAACTGTTTCTTAACATTTTCTGGAATGCAAAGTGAGAATTATTTAGAAAAGATGTGCTATTAGAAAAAGAAATCTGATGGAAGTTTTTGGAGGCCCATCTACTTAAAAAACAAACAACAAAGAATTTGTGTTATAACTCTTCTTTTGAATTCTAATATGCAGTTGTCTTCATATGGAACATATTTACTCCATGCCTGTATTGCCCAGGGATTCACTCCAATGTGAGGTTGTACACGTTTGGTTCAGAAATCAGTTTTGGTTTCTCCCATTTCTTGTTTTATTAAGATTTTGTTGTTCAGTTTGAATTGTAACACCATCATTTGAATACACATATTTCAGAAGCACTCCTAGATGTATTAAAGTCTTAAGAGTTCTGCATGCATTTTAGACACATCTTAACTATCAGCTGAGCTACTATATTAGAAACTGTTTAGTGCTCTGTTTTCAAGGAAATCGATGTCGACCCTCACATTTTTTTAAGGTAACAGTATAATTTAATTAAAAGGTGTAAATGTTTTTATCTCTTAGGCTTGTTCTCCTAACATTGCCCAAGCAGTGGTTGGATTTTACACTCATTAGTACAAAAATAATACTGAAGTTGGATAAAGTCATCTTTTCTATATTCATCTCTTTCTTGGGACTGGCAGCCCTGATACAGTTTAAACCACTTGGATTTAAGAGTAAACTCTGAATATATGCAATTTTCATTGAACTTAAAAATGGAAATTACATCACCCTGTTGTCATCTGACAGTGCTTTCTACAGATGTGGCTAATCGTGGCAGACCTTGACATCTGCTTCTGGGTAGTAAGCCCTCCTGTTCCCATTTAGCATTTTTAGAAGGATCAGTCTTTCCGTGTAGCTTATGTGGAACTATGTACAGTATAACTCAGTGGTATCAGACCAGAATTAGTATTTCATTCTGTTTCCAATGCTTACAAAACTTTTCTTATCGATTATAGTGCTAATGCAAAGTTTACAGCCTTCTGATACTGAAAACCAGACACAGTGTCATACAAAACATAATGTACAAAGCATTGTTTCAGAAGGTGGAGGTACAGAGTATGTTTTCTCTGCAGAGCTTTGAGCAAAATTCACTTAAACTCTTATTACTAAGTAGAGTAAGCCTAAAATTGTACTTATTTTCCAGGGGAAAGAGTGTCTGCATTTGTTTCATGGCTTAAAGCATTTGGTTATACGTATTACATTGTGATACTGACCATGAAAAATTGTCCTCTGCCTAGCCTTTGATTGTCCTGTGAACAGGAATTAAATTTAAAGTACTGCTTGAAGAAGGTTGAGCTAACTAATGTCATTGCAGGAGTAATGCTTTTACCTGTTTCTAGCTGGTAATATTACTAAAATTTCTAAAATGAAGATATTTATTTAGCTTCAGTTACTTAAGAAAAATATAAAAGTTAAAAAGAACTATGAGGGAAATGATGAACTCAGAGGAACTTTCAGATCTTTACTGTTTAGAAGCAAAATATATACAAGTGGACCATCAGCTGACATTTGTAAATAATTAGGTTAAAAAGAATTTTTTTGTATTTGCTGTAGTGGGATTATAAATGTCAAATATTATCGCAGACTTTTCTGTGTTTTCACGAACCCATAGGTGGTCTGACACAGGAGTGAGTGGATCCGGGAAACATTGCGTTGGGTTTTGGTATATTTACAGAGGCGTGCAGCTGTTAGCACTGTGTGACTCCAGAGCACGGTCCTCACCTCAGAAATAAACTTCAGGCCCGTTGGCGGCCACTTCTTGTTCTCCTTTTCCCCGGCCCCAGGCAGCCATCAGTGTGTTCTCCGTCTCCATGCATCTGCCTGTTTTGGATGTTTCAGAAAAATGGAGTCATAGAAAAATTGGCCTTTTGTGTCTGAATTCATTAATATTTTCGAGATTTATCGGTGTGGTTGTGTGTATTGATGTGCTTTTATGGCTGAGTAATATTCTGTTGTGTGGACAGACCATATTTTGTTTATCCGTTCATCAGTTGATGGACATTTGGATTGTTTCCACTTTTTGGTTATTACAAATAATGCTGCTGTGAACATTCGTGTACAGAGTTTTTGTATGGGCATATGTTTTAAGTTTTCTTGGGGTGTGTGTGTGTGTGTGTGTGTGTAGAATTGCCAGATCATATGGTAACTTTGTAATCTTTTGAGAATCTGCCGGACTGTTCCAAAGTGCCTGCACCATTTTTCACTCCCACCAGCAATGCGGGGGTTGGAGGGAGCAGTGGTTGAAATGTACAGCTGAAACTCTTATAATGCTATTGCTGAGAGGGACTACTGAATTTATTTAGTTTAACGTACCTATTTTACTGTTGAATGAACGGGCCTCCAGGAGGGAAAGGATTTGCTTGAGAACCAAATAGCTGTTCAGAGACAGAGTTGGAATTGGAAGCCAGTCATTCAATACTAAATAAATGAATCTCGACCCCATATAGAATCCAGTCATTCACTACCAAGATGAATTCTGCAGTCCCTCACAGCTATACCTTCTGAGATTCTAAGCTGTACGTTTCAGCCTTTTTCTGCACTGCTGTGCTGCTTCAATTCCCTGGTTTATGTTCACTTTGCTTCGGAATAGTGTGTGCAGTTTATCTTTGTAAGAATGGGACCTGGTGCAAACGGTTACTTAGGACGGTAGCATGTTGACAGAGATTGATTCCCCCTTTATATGACGGCCAGTGACGGTGGCGGGAGAAAGGGTACGTGACCTTTGCTTGTAAGGCTGTAGAGTTTCATCACAAGCTTAGGTCCTTTAAATATTGATGAACTGATGACCACTTAAGTCAAAGGATGTAAGTAGTGGTGAGTAAGTCCGTGACTGAGAAGCTGATCGTTTGTGTGGTGGTGGTGGTTCCCTTTCCCCTCCAACCCCTTTCCACTCAGCCTTTGGCGAAGGTGGGAGCCAGAGAAGGAACGTTTGCTCTGCCGGCCGGGGCCACGTCGAGGGACGGTTTCATTCCTCCTCCTGGTCTTCTCTCACTGTCACCACCATAATTGTGTTCATGAGGAAATACCAGAATTTACTGAAATAAATGTAAAAACCCAGCGCTTAGCTGGAAGCGAGTGTCTCTTTGCTTCTCCCTCCCTCCCACCCCCCACCGCCACACAGTGCAAACAGCTATTTTTGGGTGCTTTCACTTCATAACCCAGGCCATTTCAGTTTAGTTCTTGAAGTCTAAATGGGATTTCAAGGCGCAGAATGGAAGTTTGGAGAGTTTTATGCCTCTCTTTACTGTAGTTGAAGAGAACCCAGAGTGGATGTGCTGCTTCTGTGAACTGGGTAATGGATTCTCTGGACGCTACTCTTTGGTACTACGCCAAGTACTTCCTGTGCTGTGTCTCATTTAATCATGATCGTGGGCAGGATGGACCCTGTCACCCCATTTTACGGAGGAGGCAACCGAAGCTCACGGTCTGTTGTTAGTCCTCCAGGTCTCATGCATAATTGCATTGCAGTGTATACTCATTTTGGTGTGTTATCAATTAGAGTTCTTTCGTTTTGAGCCAAAGGAACTGTCTTTGGATCACTTAGAAAAAAAGGGAGTTTGCTGGGACCGTAACCCTAGGCAGCTCTCGGGTTCCAGACATCAGGGCCAACACTTAGAGGTGGCACTAAGGAAATGAGGTCCACTAGGACTGGGGGCCCTCAGCATACCAAATCAGGAGGGAAATCCGTCATCGGCCTGGCTTTTGTTACATGCCGACTCCACGGCTGGAGAGATGGGCACCTTGCTTGTTAGACACAGATATAGCAACCCCCAGAATTTGAGGGGCTTTCACCGTTATGTGGAAGAGTGGGTGCTGGGCGCAGGCACAGCAGCAAACACCCAGTCTTTAGAAGATGCAGTCATTAAGGACACAGGCTGTGGAGTCAAGGACTTCAGATGCAAGGCCAGCACTTCTGTGTAGGTTGGACCAATGACTATATCAGCACCTCCAATACGAGGGCTGTCGCCTCTTTTTCGTGCTGCGTGGCTGCATCCTTTCCAGACGGCCCTCGGATGTGGGGGTGCTAATGGCACCGTTTCCTAGGGTCACGTGAGGATGCAGGCACTTGGCATGTCTGGCACATAGTAAGCCCCTCAGTACGTGTCACCAGTTGTCTACTGTCCCCCCCCCCCCCCCACACACACACACATTCGCCTCGTTTACTCCTCGTTACAGTCCCAAGGCTCTGGGAGGTCCAGTGGGGAGTCGGGGGCTTTCCTTTGCCCCTTGACCTATTACCGGACAGGTGCTCTGATTTTATCCTTTTTGCTTCCAGCTCAGAATCCTTTAAAGTGTTTTCCAGTGTGTTTCTCCTCATTTCTTCTAAATAACTGTGGGATTTACACCGTATGACTGAATGTGGACCTGAGAAGACATTTTTATCTTACGACATTTTCTAGGACAATTTAAATGCAGTAAACTTCCTGGTTCGGTCACACTGATGATGCATTAATCTAGAGGTACTGAATCTTTTCTCATCTTTCCTGCTACATTTATGCTGTTCTCATAGAATTACAGAAAACAGGCATCCCTTGGTCAAAAATGAGAGAATCCACAGGATGCATGAGAACCTTGGAGCATGTTTATCCAGGAATACTTACATATCAGCTCCAAAAAGCCATCCAGCACTTTCTCATCAGGTCCTCACGGAGAAGAGGTACAGGTGGGGCTGGGTTAGGATTTGGTCAGGTGCTTTCTAGCCCCTCCGAAGCCCTTTCCAAGGCGGCTCATTGACAGACATGTGCTAGTTGAATTAGCAGGCTCTGTCCTCATTTTGCCCTACTTGACACTTTTATAAATTTTCGGGCCGAGGATATTGGTGGCAGGTTAAGGAAATTGCAAATGACCTGCCACTGGAAGAAGTAGCTCCTGTGTGAGAAGACAGAATTGGAACCTACAGGCACTGACATGTGGACAATGGGCGAAATGTAAGGAAATGAAATCTCCCCTTTCTTTGTAAACCAGTGACACAAACACATAATGGAGAGAAAAAGCCCAGCATTCTAGGTTTTAAAAATCAGTTTACTGGACTATCAAGATGGTTGTCAAAAATATTAATGACTTTGGGCCACATTACTAATAGACTAAGGGACTCTGCTAATAGACTGTTTATGAGAAAGATGGTGGTGGTCTTGCTGCATTCTACTGGTGAGACCCCACTTAGAGCCCTTCATTCAGTAAACATCCCCTTTTACTTTGCCCTCTAATGAGCAATACACAGCATAGAAAATTCAGAAGGTAGAGAAAAGCATCAAGAAACAGGAAAAAGCCCTAAACCAAATGTAGTACTTTTTCATTCTGGCCTATTTCCATCCTTTTTCAATGAAATATTTATATAATTTATACATACATAACTTTTCATTGTGCCTTTAGAGAGTATTTCCCATGTTCATAAATACCTCTCAGTGGTGACGAATACTCCCTCAGAGGCGTGTGTTATTATTTATTTAGTTCAATTGTTGGATGGTTTCCAGTTTTCCTCTAAAATCTGAAATGTAAATTTACTCATAAAATCATGCACCGTGGTGGTTGTAATGCTACCACACAATTGCATGCCGCCTGAATACCCTTTCTCAAGGACATCTCGTGTCTGAGCAAGGTCCAGAGGAGAGGACCAGCTTGCTGGATAACCTGGAAACCACAGCCAATGGGAACTAAGGACACAGGCCGGAGCATGCAGTAGGGCTCATTTTTGGCAGAGGGTCCCTTACAAAGGAATAGGCTGAGAGTCAGGAAAAGCATCCACAGAGCTGACTGTCAGGTCGCGTTGTGACCTGGCTTCATGTACTCACGTGCAGTAAACCCTCTTTGCAGGAGTGAAGCCTTCAGCGTCCCACTAAACCAGAGCATCATTGGTCTGCCCACCACACCTACCTGTGCCAAGGGCTTGCTTCCAGGGCCGGCGTCTTGTATGTGAATTCCCTACACTAATCTTTCATTCCCTTGCTGCCTGTTTTGTTTTTTTTTTTAAAGGTTTCCCTGTCAAAACTTGTGAGACCACATTTGACCCTGACCATCCTAGTGGAGCCACAACGTTTACAAAAGATTTCTTAGGACTGTCCCTCTTTCCACGACCTTATTGCGAGCAGTTCCTAAAAATGTGTTTCACACGCAGGAAGCACGGCTGTCCTGGCATCTGCACAGAACTCCCCGCAGACGTCCGCCCCCAGCATCCATTTCAAGAAGCACCGGTGCTGAAGTTCTTCGTCCCATGACTTTGGGGTCCCGAACAGTGAGGCCAGCGCTGGCACACTCCGCTCCCAAGGGCTCGGAAGGGGTTCATTTCCATTGGCAATCTACAGGAATCAGTGAAGGACAACAGAGATAAACGACACGCCGTAACATAAGTTCATCACACACTACGGAATGTTTCCATTCATGACGCCTGCTGACCCGCCCTGCAGAGGACTCTTCCTGAGCACTGAGCACGTGTCACACAGCAGCTGTGCGTTACCTCAGTTAGTCCTCACAGCAGCCCATGCGGGATCTAACAAGTTAGCCCCACTTCACAGACAAGAAGTTGAGAGACTGAGAATTTGTCTGCCAGGCACCAGGAATCTGGATTTCTATAGCCAAGATAGGAATCCAGATGCCTGAGCATCCCAGAGTCCACACTCAGAGTAGGATGGAGACTTAAAAGAGGGACTGTGATTGTCCCCGCTGCGGGAGCAGGTAGGTATTCAGGGAAATGGAAGGAAAGGGTTGTTGGATGGCTTGAAGGCACGTGAAGACGTTCATAAAAGAGACAGGTGTCCTTTCAGAGAAGGAAAGCTGCTCTCTGTCCATCGCATGGAAAGCCCAGAACCTGTGTATTCCCAGGGTTTCCACTTGCTGTCCTCATCACCATTTCAAAACAGGAATCAAGGTCCTCTCAGTGAAAGCTGCTGTTTGGTCCAGAAACACATGGTGTTTTCCTGTTCTAAAAGCTGCAGCAAGACACTGCTTCACCTGTCCCACTCCTGGAGCATCCTGGGGCTGGAAGATGGAGCATTTGAGATCACCTTGGAGATCAAGTGAGGAAAGCACTAACGCCAATTGCACATTCAGAAACCACGGAAACCTAGAGCTCAGCAAGGAGACGTGTGCGCAGGGATTAGTGGGGCTTCGGGATTGCTAACCTGGACCCCAGTTCCCATTCTGCTTGTGAGTAACGTAAAGGCACCAAGAGCGAAGGCGGGGAGGGAACCCCCTGACGTCCGGTTTTACTCTACCACGGACTCTGGGCTACACACTTGATTTGCATTTCTGCAATAATAGCAAACCAGATTATACTGGACACCGGTGAACAGGGAGTAGTGAGTTGATTACAGTACATCTAGACTATGGAGTATTGGGCATCTATTCTTCAAAACATATTTGATAGGTTGATACCACGTACTGACCTGGAAAGATGTTTATGCTACAGGAAAATGACAAAAATAAGCTGCAGAGTCATCTATAAGGTAGGATTATGTTTTTGTAAAACCACATATGCCAATAGCTGGGGGCAGATTTTTTAACCCAGGTCTGCTGTAAAGATGAGAATTTCCCAGTGTTCAGTGTATGGATTTTACTCGTCATTTTCCTTTTGCCTCAGTGAGTGCTTCGCCTAAGGGACACTGCACTGATGTCACCAGGGAATTTCCACCTTCCGCTTCTCAGCTGTCCTCAGTGCCCGCGTGCAGGGGAGCTGCGAGGCAGCAGGGGAGGTGATGGGAGCAAGGCAGGGGTGCAGGGGAGCTGCGAGGCAGCAGGGGAGGTGATGGGAGCAAGGCAGGGGTGCAGGGGAGGTGATGGGAGCAAGGCAGGGCGGAGGGCGGGCAGGGATGTGGCGAGGGCCACATGGAAGCATTGCCCCCGGAGCACCCCTGCCCTTGGGCTTCATGGTCCCTCCCGGCCCGCCCTTGCAACGAACCCACCCCTTCTTTGAAGGCATCAGGAATCCAGTCTACACTCATCTCGTTTCCAAGATCTGATCCGTGACCTTTTCAGAATTGTAGCCTGGGCAAGTTACACTTAACATGGCTTCAGCGAGAGGTTTACAAACGCGTGCACTTGTTTTGGCACTAGTATTTGGGGCCTTGTCCCCAGCGGAGCCTTCGCAAATGGCCAAAAAGCTCGATGAGTGAGAACAAGTGAGCGTCTGAGTCCAGAAAGAACGCTGGTGGGTCCCCTCTGGTCCTCCCGTGATTTGTGAGGTGGACCTGGGGTCGGGTTAGTGGGCATAATTTTAAAAACCCTTTTCTACATTATGATTCGATCATCTGAGTCAAATATTAATATATAGTGGTGCCTAGGACCCGGCTTGCCACTTTTTAGAGCCAGTGGGAAACAGGCAATAAAAGCAAGACCTGGCACATGCGTGCCCTCCGGTGCCCGCAGCGCTCATCCTGCCCACGGCCCTCCCTGCGCTCGTTTCCACGGTAGCCCAAGGGGTAGAAAATGACTATTGCATTAATTCCGCCCACTGCTCCCAGCAAAGGGGAAAACTCCCACAGTGTCAGCACTTAGCACAAACATTCCTTTGGTGGATGGATTTACTATAGATCTCCTCACACCTAATTGGGGGAGAACCTTGCTTGGACAAATGGCTGTTTCCCGGAAGCATCTTTGTAAGGAAACACGTTTTGTTCATAATCAGTTGGTTTTATTAGTAGTGTTCAAGGGTGGTACCCCTAAAGGCTTCAACCCAGCATCTGATCTTAAAAGGGGTGATTAGTTGGAGTTACTAAGCACCCACCATCCCACAGATTTTTGAATACTCATCAGGGCTTCAGAAATCATTAATTCCCCTTTCTTTTGCAAAATAACCTAAGCAAATACGGTATTCCTTAGAAACAAGAGCAGCCCTAGCAAGGGTGATGGGGGTGATAAATCCTCACCGCTCTGGTTAATCTAACTCCCTATTCTCATCCTGAAATAGGAGATAAAGATCTAAGGAAGACACACATTTGAGAGAAATAAAACTATGCATCTAATTCATCTATATCTGTAGATCTCATAGAGGTCTATCAATAGAAAGAATGAGTATTTTTAAAAAAGGAAAGATATAAAAGGGGCTTCTAAATTTTAAGGAACTTGGCTGAAAAAGGACATCATTGGGAGAAATTATTTTCTAAAAAATACACTGAAGCAACAGAAAGATGCTTTGATTCGAACAGTAACCCTCAGACCGGTTCATTCCCTGTGTAATAATTAGGGGGCTGCTCCGTCCACTCTGGAACCATCTGGGACTTCGGGAATAACCTGTGATCAGAAAATTTAGAATTAAAATAAAAATGAGTAATGCCCATTACTGCACCTTCTCTTGGTCTCTTGAATGTTAACCCTCAAGTCACCCCAAAGTGGGCCTATGAGGTCAGAGTCCTTCGTGGAAGCTGACTGCAGGCAGGGTGCAGGCCTCGTCACCCTGGGGGAGAAAAGAAGGCCCAGTCCCTGAGACGGAGCAGCCATGTTTAAGAACGCAGGCACAGCAGTCTCTGACTCACATCAGGACGTCCCAAAGCAGTGTGACGGAGAGAAAGGGAAGTGGGGGGCACTCCTGAGCGCCTCCTGCTGCCTGGGTAGCTGGGGCCGGGATGTCTGAGGGCCGACCAGGACCTGGGCGCCTTTCTAAACAAGAGGCATGGCTGTGCAGGCTGCAGGTGGGAGCTTGACGGAAGGGGAAGCAGGCTAGGACGGGCACAAGCTGGGGTTTCTGACAGCGCGGTCCCCAGCGGAGCAGCAGATGGCCTGAGTTCAGATGTAAATTCCAGCACTTTAAGGCGTGTTGATGGGTTTCTGTCCACGGGTGTGCAGATAGGCCACGGAATCTGGGGTCTGAGATCTGGCTGTGCCCCTCCGCTCTGATTTCCTCACCTGAATAATGAGAATGGTGAATGAAATAGGCTTCTACGTGTAGCTTCGCCGACCCAGCAACCATTCCCCCTTCTAGGAACAGCCCCTGGCCTGCCCTTCAGAGAGTCACCCCTTCCTGGCTCTCCTGTCCTTTCCACATGCCCAGCCACAGTGACCGGTTCAGGGTTGGGAATGTGACTCAGGCCAGGCCAGAGAGGCCCAGCACTGGACTGTTACTGAAACTTGTGGGAGAGAACCTTGCTTTCTGCTGAACTGATAGGATCTAATCCTGGGGGTGGTGGTTATCTTTGTCTCTTTGCAACGTCTTATGGACAGCATGCTTGAGAACGAAGCCAACTCAGAAGCTAAAGATAGAAACCGTGAGTGTGTGTGTGTGTGTGTGTGTGTGTGTGTGAGAGAGAGAGAGAGAGAGAGACAGAGACAGAGACAGAGACAGAGACAGAGACAGAGAGAGAGAGAGACAGACAGTGTAGGAAGAGGGAGGGAGGTGGCCAGAATAGTGATGGTACTGTTTGAGGTCCTCTGAATCCTCCCCTTCAACTTTTTATATGAACCAATGAATTCCCTTTTGGGTTTATTTAAGCGAGTTTGAGCTGTTTTTCCTGAAACTTGAAATAGAAGGCTTCTCACCAAAGAGCTCCCACCCTGCAGGACCAGACAACTGTGAGATCCATGAACATGTGTGTTAGCTTCCATTTTTCCCTAAACCTGAGCTGCTTTGATTTGCAAGCTGGAGGCCATGCTTGCCCTGCTCACCTTGCAGGGTTCCGGGGGCGTGGGGGTCAAACAGGACAGATGGACAAGACCTCTGAAAATCACAACACCATGCAACTGGATTTTCAGTCAACTGCTTTCTTAAATCAAGATTCCTTGGGAAATTCTGTGTGAAAAATGGCCAAATCAGAGTTTCTTTTCTTTCTTTTTTAGTAATTTCAGAATACAGCACCAAATTTTAAAGTTTTCTTCCTTTTCTTTTCTTGTCATCAAGAGAAACACTAACCCGGCCCTGTGAGGAGGGAAGCAAGTTGAGTTTTAAATTTCTGCAGTTTTCCTAACGATAGGGAAAATGACGAATTATTGCAAAGAGGTAAGGCTGAGGTTGGATTAGAATTTGCTGATGCTTGATCTGGAAAATTCTTTAAATGTTGAAGCCAGGAGATAGAATGTCATGGGTTACAGATTTGAAGGTAGGGGACAGGCAGGATGTGGGGAGCTTGGTCAGACCCCCTCTGGGGCCTCCCCCTGCTGTCTCCCCACTCCCTCCCTGCTCCACCCTGCTCTGCTCTTGCCCCTCCATTTCTGCAGGACCCTGGGGGAAGCCAGGGCTTAGGTCACAGGTGTGGCATTTCCTCTCTAGAGTAAGCCTCCGAAGAGAAAAGGACAACACTACTGAGCCTGCCCCTCCCCAGCCCCCCACAGTCTTCTTGCACAGGGAAGGGGTTCCCAACCTCATGCTTCCGATGACAGTGTTAAGGGGCGTACCTGTCCCTTTTCTGTCTTGAATTTCTAACGACTGCTCTTCAAGTCACAGCCCAGGAAACAAGTATGCGTGTATCCGAATACAAGCCATCGTCCTGTAATTGCTCGTAAATGCAGATTTTATTTCCCTTTAGTCTAAAACAAGCTCGGGGCGTATTCGTTCAGGTCCTGCTACGTCCATATATGCCCACGTCACCTATGCAACTCTGACTATAAAGCAATTTCCCACTTTCGCAGTGAAAAGACTTCAAATATCCCCAAACGAAACCAACCAGCCAACTAAACGAGCAGAAGCCCGTGGTTTGGGCCAACGCGCGTATGGAAACTTAGGGAAATAAAGCGTCGGCTGTTCGTTACAGTTACTTTTCCGTGTACACTTAGGTGTGTAAGAGTCCCACTGCAGAGGGTATGTTAGCTTAGAGATTTGCCTTTTTCCACTGCTGTGTGTCACGAAGCGGTTTAGCCAGGTCGGCTGGAGGTTTCTTGACCCCTGCAGGCCGTCCTCACCCCGTGGGGCCTCCAACCGCTTCACCTCTGGCCGCGCGGCCGCCGGGGACGCAGCTTTGGAAACGGCCTGACGCGGCCGTTGGAGACCGGGGGCAGCGCCCCCCGCGGACGCGGATCCACGACGGCTGCGTCGGCAGCACTAAGGGCGTGGCCGAGGGGCGGGGGCTGTCAGGGACACAGCTTATTACCGTCCTGGAGGTCCGGAGCCTGGCAGGGCCGCCGCTCCAACCAAGGTGTCAGCAGGGCTCTGTCCCTTCTGGAGGCTGGAGGGACCTGTCCCTCTTCTGTCTCCCCCAGCTCCTGCCCAGCCATGTTGGATACACCTTTAATCCCTGTTCTGGTCTTTTTTCTCAAGAGACCAGAGTACTGAGAGATTTTAAAGCGCTTTCCCGTTTGTCGTGGGGTCCCTTCAGGGTGTGTCCCCGCAGCAGCCTGGGCGTGGCGATGTCCCCCGCAACACGGGGAAAGGGGCTCGTGGAGCGCTTCCCACGGTCAGAGCGCATCGTTGCTCAGCGCCTCAGGGGCTCTGCTCCCTCCTGGCAAAGGGGCTCAGGGCGGGGACCACCCAGGCGACGAGACCGGGGGTCTGCACCCTGCGCGCCCCTCGCTGGGCTCTGCCCTGCCAGCGTGCTCCGTGTCACCACACCTGCCGGTTCACGGCCCCTGGAGCGCCCCGAAGGGGCACAAGGCGGCGTGGGACCCTGACCGCCGGCCGTGCCCCTGCCTGCCCGTGGGGGTTGGGCCACACGTCGTCAGAACGGGTGTGGCAAACCGTGTCTTCATTTCCCATGTGACCTCGATCATATAACCTTCGTGAAGCTCGTGTTTCCTGATCTATAAAATGGGCGTTAGGTCAGATTGAATCGATTCCAGGGACATTTCCTACAGTTTAACCCTCTGAAATTGGGTTGGGATGAGCCTTAAAATTGTTTGCACATCATGCTTCACGAGTGGCCCCCCCCCCCCCCCCCGCCATGGTGTATAAAATAATGGCGCCTTAGACTTGATGGGAAGTGGAGCCCCCCACTTCTGAGGGCTATGGCACGGGCTGACAACCACGTGTTGTGACAGAAAAAGAATGCTCCCACTTCGGCCCTCTCCCGCCACCCAGGAAGGTGCGTCCTGGTGCTCAGGTCAAAGCTGTGACCTACGGAGTCAGTTTTAGGTGATGGAACCAGCCGGGGGACCCGAGCTCACCATGCACTCTTCCCCGAACTTCCAAGTCCCTATGCCATTGCACTGGACCTGGGGACTTTGTGCCGGTACCATTATCCTGTAGGAAGCTTGGCACCCTGCCCCCCAGTTCATCGATCTCGAGGAGACACCGCTGGGGGTGGGTGGCGGAGTAGGACCAGGCCTGGGTGACACAGAAGCATGCCGGGTTTGGGAAGGTGCTCCTTTCCCCCAGCCCTGGCTCGGCTGTGCCTAGAGGCCCAGCACTGTGGCCCAGGTCCCCAGCAGCAAGCAGCAGAGACGTGAGCCTGGCATCTAGCCGAGCTGGCACCAGCAACAATTCCTAAGTGGACCAGCCAGGCAGGCTGAGGCTCAGGCCCCCTCCGGCCCTGCGTGGTGTGGAGGGCTCTTACCCTGACGACGGTAAGCAGTACGCACCTCGGGGACACTGTGGCCAAGGCTTCCTCTGGTCTAAGAGCCATTCTGGTTACTATGGGGAGTGCTGGTCCATGGGCTCTGAAGTAAGACTACAAGGTTAGCCTGGATAGTTCTGTGACTCAGTTTCCCCATCTGTATGTTTGGGGTTATAATATTATCTACTTTATATTGTGAGGATTAAATGAGGTTATAGCTGTAAAACACAAAGAACAATGTCTGGTGAATAAGTGCTCAATAAATGCTGCTATTTGTGTTATTTAAATTAACCTGAAGAATTCTGATTTAGGTGGGTTATATAGTTTACCCTCGGAAGTATATATAGTTATATCATCTTCACATCCTCGGGAAGAAACTCTGTTGCCCTTTAGCAGTCCTATATACCACCCACATCTACCATCTCATTCATTCATTCATTCATTCAATTCTGTCGCCCTGAAAGTGACAATTGACCCCTGTCACCTTCAAACCCAGTAGGAATCCCAGTCTTTCCTCCTTGACCTCCTCCCTTCCAGTCTGAATGGTACCTCAAGAACATTAGGGTGAGGTAGGTCTGACAGGTCATTCGTCCCCTCACTCTGTCTTACAGGGGAGGAGACAGAGGCCCAGATAGGGAAGGTGTCTCGCCCAGGTCACACAGTGAGTGTCAGGGAAGGGACCCACTCAGGTCCCCTCTTTCCTGGCTGCCACCTGCCCATCCTCTGCAAAACTGGTGCAGCTGGCTGAGGTCCTGGGAGGGGAAGGTGTGGAGCAGGGCAAACCCCAACCCCCCCAATGTCGTGAGCTGCGTCCACAAGTGGCTTCTCTCCCACCTGTCCATGCTCACTCTCCGCTAAAGGTGGCACCAGTCCTTTGCAGATGGCAGCTGCAGATGAGCCTCCAGTTGGAAGGTTGCCCTAATCCCGCTCTGCCTGCTCTAATTCTCTGCAAATAATCCCCCCAGGCTGGCCTTAGCCTACTTACACGGGACTGGAAGGTACGTGAGGTAAGCCACTTGGCTTAACAGCAGAGTGGCCAGGCCCTGAGCCCACAGCCTGTCACTAGCACGAACCACCTAGCAGGGTGAGTGCTGGGACTCCTGTTCCACGGGGCAGAAAGTCCCAGGGCACACAGCTGCGGGGTTTGAATTCTGACACCCCATGCCTATGGCAAGATTAGGCCTGTACCGGGAGGCGTTAATCACTCAGGAGGCCGGGTTCCTGAGCTCCTGCAGCCTGTCTGCCTTCCCGGGGCTGCAGCCCTGAGGGGACATCTGGTTAGTGTTCCTGAAATGATAGGTGGGGGCGGGGAGGCCTGCTCATCTCCACCACTAAAGGCCTATTTGTGAACGAGTACTGTGTCAGCCTGGCTCCCCCACATACGCACACAGACTAGTTTCTGGGTAGGTGGCTGGCTGTACCACCTGCAGCAGCAGAGGCTTGAGGAAATGTCCATTCATTCAGCAAACACTGACAAAGCACCCACTGTGTGTGCCAGGCACTGTTGCCAAAGGCTCACCAGTGTTAGTTCTTACAGCATCTCACACTATCTGGCTCTTATGATCTTAACTGCTGCACTGTGCAGTGCCTGTTGAACGTCACTCCATGCGCATCCCTTAGAAATGGACATGTCCTCTCCCCCAAAAGACACCAACTAGAGTATCAACCCGGAAGTATAAGGCACAAAGACAATGGTGTCAAAAGCGAAGTATTGATAAAGCTCCCGGGACTTCAGAGAAAGAGAGATATCATTTACTGTATTGATATAATTAACCTAATATGTCTTTGTTTAGCTTTACTTTATTTACTTGTTTGCTTGTCTGTTGTCTGTGTAATCACACTAGAAAGCCATTTCCATAAGAGCCGATTTTAAAAACCTGACAATATCAACATCACTCATATGCGGAATATGAAACTGAAGCAACAAAGAAAAAAGAAATGAACAAACAAATAACCCATGGACACAATCAATAGTTTAATGTTTATTTGGGGACGAGTGGGTCAGGGAGGGGAGAAGGGGGAGGGGGTGGGAGAGGAGGGGGGGAAGCTAAATATAAGGTGATGGAAAGAGAAGTCACATTAGGTGATGACCTTATTATACAACAAGTTGACAATGCACTGTAGAATTGTATGCCTGAAATCTATGTAATCCTTGCTAACAGATGTCACCCCAATAAGTCTAACAATAAAAATGAATTAAAAAACAAAACAAAACACAAGAACAGATACAAGATACAAGAAATTTTATGTATAAGAATTTTTATATAAAAAAATTATCATATTCCAGGATATTATTTTGCATACAGATATCATTATTGATTTTTAGAGTTATAGTTTTAACTCATAAACATAAATAAAAGAATTTAAAACATTTATATAGAAAAAAAATACCTGACAATATCAAATGCTGGTGAAGCTATGGAGCAACTGGAATGCTCGTGCATTGCTGGTGGAGATTGCAGTTGGTCTGGCCACTTTGGGAGTCAGTTTGGCAGTCTCTTATAGTTATTACCAATATTTGCCATATGACTTAGCAATTCAACCCCTTCATATTTACCCAAAGGAAATGAAGACATATGTCTATGCAAAAACCTGTATGTGCAAGATTATAGCAGCTTTATTCACAATCTTCCCAAATAGGAAATGTCCTAAATGTCTATCAACTACTGAATTGATTGACAAATTCTGGTGCATTCATAAAATAGAATATGACTCACCAGTACACAGGAACAAACTATTTACACATGCAGCAACATGGATGACTCTCAAAAGAATTATGCTAAGTTAAAGAAACCAGACACAAAAGGCAGCATACCGTACGGTTCCATTTATATGACTAAAAAGGCCAAGCCACAGGGCAAGAAGTCACGTCAGTCATTGCCAGAGCGTGGAGTGGGTGGGGAGACTGGCCACGAGGGAGCACTTGGGAATTTTTTGGCTTGAAGGAAATATTCTATATCTTGATTATTGGGTGGTTATGCAACTGTGATAATTTTGCTAAAATGTATAAAACTGTATACTTAACAAAGGGTGACTATCACTGCATGTGAAATGTGCCCTAATACAAATGGTCGGCAAGCACACGAAAAGTTGCTCAGCATCACCAACCACCAGGAAAATGCAAATACAGCTACGAGCAAACAGTCAGACGTTGTGGAACCTTCATTCTAGAGGCGCGGGAGACAGACAAGAAACAAACCCAACGCAGACGTCGTAACGTGCGTTTGACCGTGTTGCCCTTCGCTGCTGTTAATGGACATGTCTCCTCAAAACACGTGCTGAAGTCCCGACCCCCCAGTACTCAGACAGTGACCTCACGTGGAATAGGATTGCTGCAGGTGTAATCATTCAAGATGAGGGAGCGCACATGGGACCTTAGTCCAGTGTGACTGGGGTCCTTGTAAGAAAAGGGAACGTCACGTGAAGATGGATATGCAGAGAGGAGGCCACATGACACAGAGGCCACTGCAACCCAAGTGACGCTGAGGCGCATGGCCACCACCAGAACCTGGAAGAGGCCTGGAAGGGGTCTACCCAGAGTCTCAGAGGGACCGTGGCCCTGGTGACACCTTGGATTTCAGACTTGCAGCCTCCAGAACTGTGAGAGAATATATTTCCGTTAAGTCACCCTGCCTGTGTCCTTGGCTGTGGCCGCCCTTGTGAGCCATTGCCCTTACCCTCTCTGTTCAAACGCCCGAGCGGGCACCGTCAGGCTGCTATGCGGTGCAGGCTGCGTCAGGCCGGCTTCCTGACGGGGGTTCTTTCCCTCGGTGCCCGTGATAATTTCACAGCCAGACAGATGAACCAGGAAAAAGTGACCCCTCTCTTGGCAAGCCCTGCCCCCCCACCAAGCTGGCTTGCTGGGGACAACTGTGGTTAAGTGTTGGGGACATAGTGGATTGGCAGGAGGGTTTCCTTCAGTTTCCCAGGCAGGATCCTCTTGGAGACAGCAGGGCGCCGCTCCCCCTGACTTGGGAGCTGTCTGGGACAAGACGGCTCAGACCGAGGCCGGGAGCCTCTGGCCCTCGGCTCCTGCCCAGCTGGGTGGCCCGCCCACGCTCCCCACCCAGGTCCAAACGGGAGGGTCAGTTCCCGCCTCTGCCCTCCTCACCCACAGCTGCTGGGGTTGCACCCAGGGTTGATCTGATGGACGGAAAACGCGAGCCTGCCTCGAAGGAGAGAGAAGACATTGAGGATGTGGCTTTCACCTACAAAGGAGAAGACACCAACACCCGTGATTGCAGCCTCAGATGTGGGAAAAGAACCCCGTGGAAGGTTGGCTGGCCCTAATCTGGAAGGTTCCGGACCGGGAAGGGGCAGATTCAAGAGGTAGAGTTTAGCTTCATGTGAAACGCACACACGGTTAACTGTGAGAATGGGGTGGGTGTGCGTGGGGCGCGCCCCCCACCCAGGGCCCGTTCCCGTGGCAACGACCCAGCCCAAGGCCTCTGCTGATGGGGCCGATGATGCCACCTCCCCGGACTCGGACCACCTAGCCTGGGATGACTGGGCTGAGGGTCAGCCCTGCTCCTAAGGCCACCAGCCCCCTGCTGGGCAGTGACCAAGCAGATGCCCTTCCCTGAGAACATGAAGTAGGAGCCACAGATTCCTCAGCTGGGGTGGGTGCTTGCAGGAGATGTTGCCTGTGCCCCACACCTGTCCCTCCCACGCTCTTCTCCACATGCCCACGACAGCCCCCGGGCTCGCCTGTGCCCACCACCTGATGCCTTTTGCCTGGCAGTGGGAGCGTGCTCAGCCAGCGCTCGAGAGCTAGTGGCCCCAGATGCAGCTTCTTCAGCCCTGTGTTGGGGTAACTGCTTCCCCGAGATTCCCAGGATGGGGGTTCAACTGCCCCTGGTGGTAACTGGCTTGATAATGGGTCTTTTATCAATCTCCTTCTCTGGCCTCACGTCCTCACCCTCAGTGCTTGTGGGGTACCTCTCAAATCAATGACTTACCCAAGAATCCTTCTGTCAGAGTCTGGAACAACCCAAACTAGGCTGGATCTGCTAGGTCATGTAGACCTGAGGCTGGAGGTCACGTTGAGTCAGACGTTAGCGTGAAGCCCGGTTAACAGAAAGATGAGTCTAAGAGAAGCCAACTGTGAGGGTCCAGGGACAGGGAAATGGAAGTCACAAGGCACCTGAGAGACAGAGGAACAGCTCTGTCGTCACACACACACATTCCCCTTTCCCTATGCCGTAAGATTTCTGCTCCTTATAGCCAAAAGCTTAACAACCACAACAATCACTCTGGATAACTTACGACATGCCGGCTACTATCCCAACAGCTCTATCAGTAGGATAGCCAGATTTAGCAATGAAAAATCCAGAATGCCCAGTTAAATTGGGGACATACTCTTACTAAAACTTTATTTATCTGAGATTCAAATTTAACTGAGTGTCCTGCATTTTATCTGGCTGTGTACCCAGGCAATCCAATTCCAGAACTTTTCCTCTCAGCTGACTTGGTACAGCCTTGACTAGTTTCATATCACTCAACAGTGAGGTGCTCTGCATCTCCAAGGAGTGAATTCCCTGTCACATATTTTCTGTGGTTAAGTGTTGGGGACATAGTGGATTGGCATTTGATTCCTGCCTGAGGGCTGTTGCTGTGAGGGACCAGGGCTGGCCCAGGCAAGGCTCCGTGGGCTTTCCCGGGGACCCGTGTGGGCCAGTGGTGAGGGCCACCTGCCCTCGTGTGTCTGGACAGTTCCAGTTGATCCCTGTTGTCTTGGAGTCTCATCCTGCTCAGAATTTCATTTTTACCCAAGTATGCTCTGTTAATAGTTCCATTTAATTTGACTAGATGGCTTTGGGAGACCTCTAGATGGTACTTGTAGCTTCCACTGTGGTCTCATCTAGTACTGTGTGACACATGTGAACATTTTAACATGGGATTAAATCCAGAAGGTTCCTTGCAATGTCTGCCTTACATTGTTGAACAATTAGACCAACACCTTTCTTTCAAGGACAGCATTCAGGACACTTGCAACTGAATAAAGTGCACTGTGACATGAGTGACAAGGAAAATCCAATTGCTGCCAGTCTTGTCTGATGGTAAGAGAAAGTCTTCGATGCTGCCGATCTGGTGGCCACCCAGTGTGCTGGCCAGCTGTGGCCTGAACCAACAGGCTGTGTTGTGGCTCAAAAGGTTTGAAGTCCCCAGTCGATGGCATCAGTGGGAAATATGGGGCAGTGCGGAGCAGGTGTATGGAAACGTGTGTGGGAAATAGAAGCTGAGCACCTCTTGTCACTTATCACATGGTGTCACTACTTATTCGCCATCTTGTTCGATAATGAATGCCTTTTACGTTTTTCAATAAGCCCTTCCTGCCATAAAGAACTCGAAAACATTTGCTTGCATATTTAATGACAACTTGAGCACCACAACTCTGTTTCTCTAGAAAGTTGGTGATGCACGGGTACCCAGCACAAAATGTTTGTTTACCACGACTCCCCTGGGGCCGTCGTCACTGACCACACAGAAACCAGAAGATGCAAATCTGTTAATGAAGCATCAGCCTTCAGTGTGAAAGGTCGTGATTATTTTTAGGAGACGATGCCCACAGAGGATGACTTAATATGCACAGCTACAGAAAAGCCCACTTACACATCACTCTGTGAACCAGGACATTTTGTTTCTATCAGATCATGGTTCTTTAAAATTAATCTTGCCCATTCTGGGGACAAAGGACTTAAATAGACATTTCTCCAAAGCAGGTAGTTAAATGGCACAAAAGCACACGAAAAGATGCTCACTGTCACTCGGATGCAAATCAAAATCACAGTGAGATACCACCTTCTATCCATTCGGATGGCTATTATGATCAACCTCAAAATAACAAGTGTTGGTGAGGATGTGGAGAGATTGGAACCCTCGTGCACTGCTGGTGGGGTGTAACACTGTGCAGCCTCTATAGAAAATGATATGGCGGTTCCTCAAGTTAAACATAGAATTACCATATACTCCGGCAATTCCACTTCTGGGTATAAACCCAAAAGAGTTGAAAAATCAGGGACTCAAACAGATATCTGGATAGCCGTGTTCACAGTAGCACTGTTCACAACAGTCCAAAGGTGGAAACAACACAGATGTCCATCAACAGATGAACAGATAAACAAAATGTGGTTATACATGCAACGGAGTATTATTCGACTTAGAGAGGAATGAAATTCTGATAGCACATGGATGAGCCCTGAGGATGTTACCCTAAGTGAAATTAGCCAGACAGAGAAAAGACAAATATTGTATGATTCTGTGTATCTCAAGTATCTAGAATAGTCAAATTCATAGAGGCAGAAAGTAGAACGGTGGTTACCAAGTGCCGGAGGGAGAGAAATGGGGTGGTGGTGGTGGTTGTGTTTAAATGGATGCACAGTTTTAATTTGGGATGATGAGAAAGTTCTAGATGTGGATGGTAGAAATGGTGTCACAGCAATGTAAATGTCCTTAATGTCACTGAACTGTACACTCAAAAATAGTTAAAATAGTAAAATTTATGTTATGTATGTTTTACCACAATAAAAAAATTAATTTTGCTCATTTTGGACTCCAAGTTCTCTTGTACAAAGAGAAGTGATCACTGTTACTGTGTAGGCTCCACTGGCGGAACAACTTCGTAAACAATTAAATGATGCCAATTTGCTATCAGTGTCATCTGATGTTTTAAGAAGATGAGTTAACTCCAAGGAGGATTTGATTTTTTTCAATCAATTCTTGGAATCAAAATATAGCTTTAGGACGTTTATTCTGCCAAAGGTAAAACATCCAAAATTAATGGAAACACTCTTATAAATTTAGTTAAGATATCTGGCATTGAAGATAAAACTGTTCTTGTGGTCTCAATACAAATATGTATTTTGGTGAAACACAGCTTCATGATAAAGATGATGTGTTTACTAAATTAAGTTGTCAAGTAGCAATGGCTTTGGAATTGGCTGTAATGCACATGGAATTTCAAATTCATTCAAACCAGCTATGATATTTCACCAACTGAAATAGAAGCTGCAGTTGTGAAACATTGCAGATATTTATATGTATACCCAGAGTAACTGTAATGAAGCTAATGCAATATTAAAAAATATTTGGGCAAAGTAGACATGCTTTGCTTCTTTGCTGCAAGTCGTCAATTAGATGTTAGAAACCTCAAGCTTTTGTGGAACTGTTTTCATTGAACAAATCAGCTCAAGAGTCTGGGTCCCTGACTGACTGATGGAGCCAGACAAAAATTAAGTTTTTGTAAGGATTGTATCTCATCCATTCTGCACATAACACATATTGCTAAATAGGACTGTGTGCATCAGATCACATCAACTGTACTCTCTGGGAGATTTTAAATTTTTTTCAAAGGCAAATTTGACTCCACTGAAATTTTACCTAAGGTGTTGAGCAGTAGCAGTAAAGCATTAGGCACGTGAAGGCAAGACAGAAAGAAAATGCTGAATTGTCTCCCTGAGAGCTGAGTCTCATTAATAGAGAGCTCAAGGAATGAGGAGAAGTTCTGGAAACTTCTGCTGCTATCAACCCCTGTTATTTCTGAGGTCCAGCTCTTCAGCATATCCTGACTTCTCCTGCCTCTGAATTCTGACCACAGATCCCCCAATTCCTCAAATGGATTTTGTGCCTTGAACTGGACAGCGTGGTGTCTAAGAAGCCTGCTAACTCGGAGGGAGGCTCTTGTCCCAGAAGAAACGTGACTGGCAGCTGTCAGACACCCTGAGTGTCTGCACTGGCTGGGTGCACTCAAGAGAAGGTGGGCAGACCATTTAACAAAACTGACAAGGCCAGTCTTCCACTTTTAAATGTGACTTAACATCGGGAATGATTAAACCAGAGAAGCAGGGAAGCAATTAGAGCGTCAACTATGCTAGAACTCAAGTGAGAGGCCACTTGGCCTCTCCGTGCCTCAGTCTTCTGCTCTGCAAAAATGGGAAATCTTTTTGATTTAGGTGGCTGGTGGTGAGAGTAAGTTGATACGGATACACAGCAAAATGCTTTGAGAAATGCAAAGTGGAAACACAAGGCGAGGGTGTTACCCAAGTTTGTTTACATAGGGGCTTACTCAGAAATACTTCTAGTGGCAAAACCAAGGGCTTCCAGCATTTTCTCATGCAGGGTTGGCAGATCTGTTTGGGCTGCGTACCAACCCCCTGTTCTGAATTTGTCACTTTTTAGAAAGAGGAAACTAGCTAGAAGGGGTAAACCCAAATGAGAAAAATTACTCATTAACCTCTCATTACAATTGCCTTTGCAGCTCAGGACTAATAAATCCCAGGTCATAAAAATAATACAATACCATTTATGACAACTTGGATGGACATTGAGACCATCATGCAAAGCAAAATAAGCCAGACAGAAAAAAACCAAGAACCATATAATTTCAGTCACTTGTGGAACACAAAGCTGAAAGCAGCGGGGAGGAGGGCAAGATGGCGACTGGAGAGGGGGTCCCTAAATCCTCTCCCAGAAAACACAATTGAACGGCCACCTAGGAGCCAAGAAAGAAGACCCTGAGTGTCAAAAACGGCAGGTGAGAAATCCACGCATTGCAAGTAAACACCTGAAGGTTGGAGAGAAGGGGGTGAGTGAGAGAGAGGGGAGGGAGCAAAGACAGATTGCAACAGGACCTGATCGCAGCTGACTGCAGTGCGTGGGAGGGGAAAAGCCAAGAGATAACAAGAGGAAAAGCCCTAGCAAAGTGGCAAAACAGTGGGAGTCCATTGGGGAGCTGGGCTGGGGAGCTGGAATTTGGAGCGGCGAGTTGGGGACAGAGCTTGGGAACCAGTCTCTGGAACTCTTGAGTGGTAGCAGGGCTGAGTGAGGACTCTGAACTGCAGAGACGACACCTTGGCTCTAGGCTCCCTTGGGACCCAGAGCGCAGGCGCGCACGGCTCCTGTGCAGGGCTGCGGTTCCTGGTCCCGCCCGCTGCAGGGGTGAGCCGACTGCCGTGCAGGCAGCACACAGCCCCTGCATGGAGCTGTGGCTTCCATTCCTGGCCTGCTGTGGAGGCGGGCTGGCTGCCGTGCAGGCGCGCATGGCTCCTGCACGGGGCTGCGGTTCCCGTTTCTGCCCACTGCGGAGGCAAGCTGGCTGCCTTTCTACTGTGGGGTCAGACCCACAGCTTCGGCCTTGTGCGTGTGCCTGCTTGTGCGCCCCTGGGTCCTAAAAGCAGTGCGAGCCCACAGACTTTACCTCAACATTTGGCCGTGGAAGCAGACCCGGGAAGAAAGGCAGATTTAATATCATTCGCCCCAGCCAGCAGGAGCAGCCTCGGCCTGCATCACCCAGCTTCCCCAGCATAGGGCAGAAGGTGGAGCTGCCCCAGTGTGCCTTTTGTTGGTCTCTCCCCTTAACTACAGCCTCCCCAACCAACTAACTAACTACAGGAAGCGGAGGGACCATAATAGATGCGCACCACCTCCAAACATAGGAGGAGACCAGAAATAAGAAATAAACAACCCCTCTCTCTCCCAAAACTTGTCCCCCCAGTGCCACCTCATGTCTGCCCTACAGTAGGACACCACAAAGTACCAATCTGGGCTTCTGAGCACTACTACTAAACATAACACTCTCATGTCAAAGAGGAAGAACCCAGCAGACAGGATGAATTCCTTAAAAACTAAAACTCCTCAGAAAGAACATGAAATGTATCCAGAAGACAGCTTCTTAGACCTAGAAGTTTCTGAACTAAGTGACAGAGAATTTAAAGTAGCCATTCTAAAGACTCTGAGAGAAATGAAAACATACTGGCAGAGCACCATGGCTGAGATGAACAACATAAAAAAGGAAATGAATGACATAAAAAAGGAACTCCATAAACAAAAGGAACAATTTAACAAAGAAATTCAAAACATAAGGAAGATTGAGATGGAAATGTGAGAGATAAATAACACAATAAAAGAAGTGAGAAAAGAAATAACTGCCATAGGAAACAGGGCCAACCAGATGGAGGAAAGAATTAGTGATATCGAAGATCAGAACATGGAAATAGCTCAGAAAGAAGAAGAGAGGGAATATACAACCAAAAGGATTGAAAGAACTCTGCAAGAACTATCTGACTCCATGAGACAAAACAACATCAGGATAATAGGACTAGAAGAAGGGGTAGAGCATTCTACAGAGAGCATACTCAAACAAATAGTAGATGAGAACTTTCCAAACCTATGGAAAGATCTGGACCCCCAAGTTCAAGAAGAAAACAGGTCCCCTAGATACCTGGACCCTAATAGATCTTCTCCAAGACACATGGTACTAAAGATGTCCAAAACTAAAGACAAAGAGACAATTCTCAAGGCAGCCAGGGAAAAAAAACTATAACCTTTAGAGGAAAACCCATCAGGCTGGCATCAGATTTCTCAGCAGAAACTCTGCAAGCCAGGAGGGAGTGGAATCCAATATTCAAAAATTTAAAAGAGAGGAACTTACAGCCAAGAATAACTTATCCAGCAAAATTATCTTTCAGATATGAAGGAGGAATAAAGACCTTTTCAGACACACAGAAGCTGAGGGAATTTGCCAGCATGAGGCCAGCACTCCAAGAAATACTGAAGGAGGCTCTTCGACTTGAAACAAAACATCAGGAAAAATTGAACAAAGTTGGGGCAACAAGAAAGAAACAAAAATAAAACAAAAACAAACAAAGAAATAAGTAATGGCCACAGGAAATTCTCACATATCGATCACCACTCTAAATGTTAATGGACTGAACTCACCAATAAAAAGACACAGAGTAGCAGACTGGATTAAAAAACAGAACCCATCCATATGTTGTCTCCAGGAAACACACCTCAGCCATAAGGACAAACAGACTCAGAGCGAAAGGATGGGAAACAATACTTCAAGCAAATGTAACCAGAGATAAGCAGGAGTTGCCATACTGATATCTAATGAAATAAACTTCAGGTTAAAAAAGATAGTAAAAGACAAGGATGGACATTACATAATGATAAAAGGCACAATACAACAACAAGAAGACTTGACACTAATTAATATATATGCTCCCAACCAGGATGCACCAAAATATACAAAGAAACTACTAACAGATTTGAAAGGAGAAAC